>CM051272.1:15211381-15279881 GCA_027921565.1 Artemia sinica
GATTAACGATTATTAAGTCAATCTTTTTTTATTGCCCAGCCAGACTAATAAGAGAGTTAGCAATATTTACCAAAATCCTGATTTTTGTACACAAGATAACGTATTCTCTAATGTATCTTGAGACTATTCAAATATATATTGCTCTTTTTCGACCTGGAAATTTTATTTAGGGTTTAGTTCTATTTTGTCGACCCTAAGACGTTTATGGCATTTATTATAAGCAAAATAGAAATAAAATAAGATCTTACACTCTCTAATTTTGCCAAGTACACCAATTGGAGAGGGAGAATTGACCCATAGAGTGTGAAAAATACATTCCTCTTTTTATCTTTATTTTAAAAAAACAGTATCTAGAAAATTCACAAAAAACATTTTTTTTCTTGTGTAATCAGGGTATTGGGGTACGCACTTCACGGAGGGAGGCAAGGGATTTAGGTGGTCGTTTTTTCTTCGTTCTTTTATATTGTCTTGCTTTCCATAAAGCTGCTCAATTTTGCATGCAGGGGGAGGGGGATTTTTCCAAGGGCAATTGTCTGCGAGAGGGAATTTTTCGGGAAGAGAATTTTTTACGAGAGGACTAATTATACTCTGAAGAAATTTGAATAAGGGCAAAATCTCCAGAGGAGAATTGTTTTTTTCGGAGAATTTCTCGGAAAGATTTTCCGGGGGAGAAATCAACCAGAGACCAAGAGATGCAAATTAATTCGAAACGAGCCATTAAGGCTTAATTCAGAGCTCCAAATGCAATGACAGTATACTTTCATACAAGAAGTTCAAAATATTTGCAGTACTACGGCAGAAAAAATTAGAATAACAATAACACAACTTTACACAAACTAACTGTACACATTAAATTCTTTTAATGTACGTCAGGTTTTCTAAAATATATTCGTATTTCATATTAGATACTATTTCATATATAATTTGATTTTTTTTTTTTTTATCTACAAATCCTCAAAGATGCCAAGGATAATATCTATCATGGGACTCTTTGTGTGCCAAAATTAAAAATTTTGTAAGGGAAAGCTCAAAAATGCGAAGTAAAACCTATTTTTAATGCCCACTTTAACAATAAATCATGTTGACTTCTTAAGTTTTTTTTTGTGTAAGCTGAGCAAAGATTTTTTACGAGGTTTTTTTTTTTGTATAATATTTTTAAAACCTAAGAAACGAGCTAGTTCAGAGAACATTATTTAAAATTTTCAACAAACTCTTGATGTTTTCCCATGTTCGTAGAATTCTGAAATAACTAGTGTTTAGTGGAAACTAAGCTTGTTTGAGCTTTTTAAAGAATTAGAATTTTATGCCAAAATATATGTAGATTTCATGTCCTCTAAAAGACTACTACTGAACTAAAAATGAATTTCATCGAAATTTCCAGCTTTATAGGCGAGCACTTAGAAATTAGAAAAACTTTAAAAAGAAATTAGAAACTCCTATAATGCATGTAATGCATATTATATTTATTTAAATTCAAATTACGGCTTGTATGCTAATGTCCTTATAACCTACCGAATCGTTCCAGGGAAATAAAACCTCTCGTTTGAAATTTCCTTTTGAGTTCTCTATTCACTCGCAACTTCAGACCACTGCACTGGGTTCTTGGCTGGAGGGGGGGGGGGGCGATCTCTTGGGTGCAACCCAGATATCTTCTGTCATAGAAGATATCTCAATAATAGCATAGAAGAAGTTACCCTTTGATCATTGTCGATCATGATGATCATGTCCAAACATGAAACTTAGGTTAGGAGATTAAACACAGGCACTTGTAGATGGAAAGAAACTTACTATTGATTTTCTTAATAAAAAACATGAACTGAACTGATAAGAACCTCTTCAACTATTCACATCGAGATAGGAAATTTATCTGATAATTAGGGCTCAGAGATTATCCTGAAAAGACTGGCGTATGGGAGGATGGGATTCTACCACTGTGGAAGAGAAAAGGTTCCAGGAGGGAGTGCAAGAACTATAGAGGGATAACGCTCCTCTCGGTACCAGGCAAGCTCTTTTCTATGGTTTTGTTGCAGCGATGTTTTTCACACCTCCGACGAAAGCGCAGAGTAGAACAGGCTGGTTTTATGCTGGCCGATCAACAACAGAGCAGATATCCTCTATAAGACAAATCATCGGGAAAGCGAAATTCAGCAGGCTTTTCATTGCTGATGTCGATTTCAAGGCAGTATTCGACTCAGTTGATCGTAATTCTCTATGTGATCGAATATCCTAGTTGATCGAAATATCTTGTTAATACTGGCCTCTTGTCAAAATATATACGCTTACTCAGGGGCCGTCCATCAAGAGACAGATATATGTGCGCAAGTGAATGGTAGACGTAGCGCGTTCTTTCCAATAAGAAACAGGAGTCACGTAAGGTTGTTCAGTTGCTTCTGAGCTATTTAACTGCATTACTGATCATGTTATGAATTGCACAACCCAGAAGTTGAGCTTTGGATTCAAGTATGGGAATAGAGTTCTCACTGATTGTGACTTTGCTGATGACATAGCACTAGTCACCAGCTCCAAGTCACAGCTGCTCATGGCTCTAAAGACATTTCTGGGTGAAGCTGCCAGGACAGGACTATCATTAACTGGACAGAAGACGAAAGTCATGGTACTGCAGCCAACGTCAGACGCCGATAATTCTATATCGGATGGCTGCATCGACAATGAAGTTGCTGCCCGCGCAGCAGCCAAGGTCTCTGCCGTCTTCGGTAGACTGAGCCATATTTGAAAGGAGCCAATGATCAAACGAGCCACCAAAATGAAGATCCTTGGAGGGTCAGTCTATTTGATCTTGATATACGCAGCTGAAACTTGGCCTACAGCTGCAGCTGTCCAGTGCCGTCTCAACACTCTTAAATCTAAGTGGATTCGGACAATCGAGGGAATCTGATAGACAGACTTTGTCAGCAACGACCGCCTACGTAGTATGGCTTCCCAGTCACCTTGTCACACCTGGTTGCCGAGCGGACACTTTGTTGGTTAGGACATCTTTTGTGACTGCCTACCGACACTCCGGCTCGGATTCTTTACGACTTTGAACCAACTAGTAGTGGCTGGAAACTTCCAAGAGGAAGACCCCAGTTCCGGTGGAGTGATAGTCTTGGGAATATGCTGGACCAAGCTAAAATTTTTCTGTCTGATGCAGAGGCCCTTGCTGCAGACTGCCCCCCACTTGGATTTCCCTCAAACACACGAAATTTCATGTTAGCAGACAAAAGTAACTAACAAAGGAATTTTTGTCAAACAATTAGAACTGTTTTTTGTACCCAATGGGCAAGTCCTCAACCTAAAAGTAATTTCCTATTGTTAAAACATCTAGAAGAAAATGCACTTTTTTTGGTGCAGATTCCTTAACTGAACAATCCACGAACAAAATTGAAGGAATTATTATTTTTTGGCTAGATACACACAATTAAAACTGTGGAAAAAATAACCCAAAAAAAAAGGATGCGAACAGAAAAGGAGGAAAAGGAAAGAGAGGAAAAAGAAAACAAACCCAGAGAAGATGAGATACAAAGAAAGCAAAGATTTTCTCTATACCGTAGCAAAAATGAAAATGTTGAGAATAATATCTACTTTTTTTGTGAAATAATAAACCATTGAATCCGTATTAGAGGACAAAAAAAAATTGAATATGTAGATAAAATATAATTTGGCTCCTACCTCGTGGGATCTTATTCCGGGCTGGGGCCGCCAAATGTCTCAAAAACTGCGGATGAGCTGGATTAATTCTGAAAGGACCTGTAAAAAATGGGTTTGTATTATTAAGATGAAGAAAACTTCATATTCTTTCCTATAGCCTCGCCCAACACAAATGACAAGGTTCTAACTAAAATCGGCTCTTAGGTACCCGGGTCGGTGCTTTTTTTTTAAAAAAACCCGATTTTAAATATAATATTTAAAATCGGGGCAGTAGTTTTATTGCGAGACCCAAAGGCTTCTAAATTCAGCAGAGGAGCTTGTAATTCTGGTACCCTTGGAAATCTAAAAAAGACTTTGAAGCAGCAGCGTTATATCACAAAAATGTACTCGAGGCAGGAATTTTTCGATTTTTTTTTTTTTTTAAGACAGAAAAGGTATTTTGGAAAATCTAGGGTGTGGGCTTTTTTTAGCCCACTTATCTTTTGTATCTCAAAACGATGTGATACAAAAAAAAATGTTCAAAATATATAGAGAAACTGCGAAACCCCTCCAATCTCCAAATTGGTGTTTGTATTTCGAAGGGTGGAGCTCTGGGAATTTTTTCCGCAATTTCCCTTTGCGACAGAAAATAATGTTGCAGCAGTAAAAAATGTTTCATTCAAATGACTTTACATGTGTTACTCTTAGAAGGAGTGGGGGGGGGGTGAGATAGTATAAGGAATATTTATTCCCATTTTTCTTCTATTTACACTATTGACTAATAATTTCCAAGCAAAGTGGTTTTTGAAATAAGTGATCCTATCTATACCCAGTATGCAATCGTATCATCTAAATTACTTTATTGATCTTCTGAGCACCGACATGATGAGCACCTGAGCACGCATCAAAATTTGTCTTTTTTTATCAAACAGTTCGTGATAACGAACTGTAAGTAAGGAGCGAACCGGCTCAATGGTAACCGAAACTCTAGAAAACGGTACTTTGATACAAATAGATGCATCAAAAGAATCAGATTTTAATGCTGATTTCAAATATACAAGTTTCATAAAGTTTAATCCTACCCATCAAAAGTTAGGCGCCTGAGAAAATTTGGCTGATTTTCGAAAAAAAAGGGGGAAAGACCCCCTAGAAGTTATAGAACCTTAATGAAAATCACACCATCATATTCCGCATATCAGAGAACCCTACTGTAGAGGTTTCAAGCTCCTGTCTACAAAAATGTGGAATTTTGCATTTTTTTGCCAGAAGAAAGATCACGGGTGCGTGTTTATTTGTTTGTTTGTTTGTTCGTTTTTTTTTCCCAGGGGTGATCGTATCGACCCAGTGGTCCTAGAATATCGTGGGAGAGCTCATTGGAATGGAAATTAAAAGTTCTAGTGCCCCCTTTTTAAGTGACCAGAAAAAATGGAGGGCAATTAGGCCCCCTCCCACGCTCATTATTTTCCCAAAGTCACCTGATCAAATTTTGAGATAGCCATTTGTTCAGCATGCTCGAAAATATTATAAGTATGTCTTTTAGGATGACTTAATCCCCCGAAGTTCCCGGGGGGAGGGCTGAAAGTTATGAACTTTACCCAATGTTAACATATAGTATTGGTTATTGGGAAGTATACAGATGTTTTCAGGGGAGATTTTTCCTGGAAGTGGGGGGGGGGTCGGGGGTTATGTGGGAGGATCTTTCCATGAAGGAAGTTTTCATGGGGGAAGGGATATTGCTATGAAAGGGACGCCGGACTTCCCAGCATTATTTTAAAAAAGATCAGAAATTAAATATAAAAAAACAAGTTTTTCAACTGCAACAGCAGCAACATCAAACTTTAAACGAACAGAAAATATTACGTATATGATTGGGGTTAACCCCATAGTCAATACCTTGCTCTTTAAGCCAAAGATTTTTTAGTACTTTCATAAGAGCTATTTATTCTAATTAACGGCCTTTGTGGTTAAGCGGTCATTTTTTAAAGAATTGGAACAAAATTCGAAATTTCGCTTAAAGAGCAAGGTATTGACTAGGGGGCGAACCCCCTAATATACGTATATTAAAAAATATATGAATATAGAAGTTCGTTACGTAAGTTAATTCGTAAGTTACGTATATTTATTACTAATAAAAACGTTCGTAAATAAAATTAAACAAGTTTCGAGAAAGCCATTTAACTAAATAAAAGTAAATTAATATGAAAACTTTGTTAAAAATAAATTCATGTACGGTGAGCCAAGATCAAAACCTGCATTTATTCAAAAACGTTCAAAAATTAAATAAAAAAAAACAAGTTTTTTTTAACTGAAAGTAAGGAGCGACATTAAAAACTTAAAACGAACAGAAAATTGTTCTGTATATGAAAGGGGCTGTACCCTCCTCAACACCTCGCTCTTTACGCTAAAGTTTGACTTTCTCAAAACTCTATTTTTTTTTAAACAATGAAAAACTTTAGCTTAAAGAGCGAGGCGTTGAGGAGGGGACAGCCCCTTTCATATACAGAATAATTTCTGTTCGTTTTAAGTTTTAATTCGCTCCTTACTTTCAGTTAAAAAAACTTGTTTTTTTTTTATTTAATCGGAGTAAAGATCTAAGGTGAAACTTAAAAAGAAAGAATATTCCTTTATAGTATACGCAGCATGTACCTACAAAACTAGCTCACATAAACTTACTCATCATATTTCCCTATATGTGAAGACTTTCGGTACTTTCTTGAAAACAAAAACATTATATTATATTTGTAGAGTAGAAATATAAAGGGCTTTAGACATCTTTTAGAATAGATAAAACAAGGCATTTTAGGGTATTTTTATATAATTTGAATTCACTTAATTTGGTGTGCTTCATAGATTAGCCTTTTGTAGTTAAATATTAAGTGAGGATTTCTGTTTAAGGTTTATAATTGATGATCTAACCTCAGAATTTGTATCACAGCGTGAGAGTCTCTGTAAATTAGTATAAAAAATAGGACTTCTTCAGTTTATATTACGGTTTATCAATTTTTGATTTCACATAATGCTACATTGCATTTCCTCAGTCAGGCTAAAGATTTATGTTACTATTTTTTGATAATGTGGCTTGTGAGGTCAATGAGTTGACTTGAAGTTTGTCGGTTTAGTAGGCTCTTAATGACTGTTCAATTATGAAATTAAAACAGTTCCTTTTTGTTGAGTTGTTTTGGGAGAATTTGAATCTTTACCAAAAAAACGTCGATGTAGGATTGGTAAAGATCTATCGAGAGCTTTATAATTTAGTCTTTAATTTTCTGCAGGCTACTTAAAGACTTTTTTGCTCCTAAAACAACATCCTTTTTCCGTCATATTTTTTTTCATTAAAGTACGAGTTTTTCAAAATTCTATAAATATAGAAAAACATGACTGGTTTATTAGACCTAGTTTTGCAGATATGTCACATAAGCTGTGAAACAATTTTTTGTTTGTTGTAAGTTTCAACTTTTATCGTTACTTCCAATAGGAAAACTTTATGTTTGTAAATAGTATTTTACTGTTTCTTGTTCTTCAAAAAGAAACACTTGATTTTTTTTGGAGGGGGGGGGGGTATTTAGAGAAGAGGAAATTTTACATACTAGTTTTAAATAGTTTTAAGTCAATTTTGTTGTTCAGTGGTAGAACACGAGACTTCAGTAGCGCAATTTCTTTCATGAATTTTAAAGATACTAGAAATGTGTATTTTTTGATCAAAAGAGCTCAGTATCTTTACAGGTAAAATTCAGTTATTTCCGTGAAACAAAAAAAATAGTTTAATTTTAATTTTCATTATGTTCTTTTCAACACATGGTTTTTAGTTTTCACTTACTAAGGGGGTTGGGAGGTGAAAAATACCAGAGGGCGGATTGAATACCTCCATTTAATTGTCTTCAACCATAAAGATTACAATAACGCGTCTCTTCGATTCTCAACCTTTCGACTATAGACATGACAACAAACAGCGCTATTTTTGGGGCCGTGTGACACTTGAAAATGAAGTTTTAAGCCGAAATTTATAAGAAATCATATGGAAATAAGCAGTAGCTTTAAAACGAATTATTGAACACCTCTCTGCAATCTTCCAGTAGCCTGATAGCTCTGGCAGAATTAAACAAAAAGAAGATGTATTACTTTTAATGATGCCAAAACGATTTTTCTTTAAGATTAGGAGCCCAAAACTTCCAGATTTGTCGTAATTTTGTACGTAAATGACAAGTACGCCTTTGAAATTTTCAAAAATCCTCAATTGAAGATTTAACCCTGCTCCAAAGAACAATCCCTTTTCTGCAGAAAAAGAACTTGAGTATCTTCTTCTTTTCCTTTCTTCCTGTGGGTAACGTTACTGAACCTTTGTTCGTAAAATCTTGGGAGGGGACCCATCTGAACGGGAATAACGACATATAATGTCTCTTTATTGTAGTTAGATTAAAAAAAAAACAAGTTTTTTTTTTCAACTGAAACTAAGGAGCAACATTAAAAATCAAAACGAACAGAAACTATTACGTAAATGAGAGGGAGTTTCTCCCTCCTCAATACCTCGCTCTTCACACTTAAGTTTTTTACAACTTAAAAAAAGCTTCTTATTGCAGAAGCTTTGCAGAAGCTGTTTAAATTTGCAGAGGAGATTAGTATTGTTGAATGGAGCCCAGTTCTTGAAGAAAAAGAATGTCCTTCTTGAGTATTATATAGCCTTATGTCAACCATTTTACCTATTTATGAAAGAACTTGCCCTTTAAAGGCTTTAAAGTCGAAAAAACTTATTCCACGGAAGCCATGGATATCGATGGAAATAATTGATGAAATAGAAAGAAGAAATAGGCTATATGAGAAATATTTGGATGTTCGGAGTGATGAACCATTTGACCTATTTAAAACAAAGAGGAATTTACTGAATAAGCTCCGACAAAAAGCAGTCTTTGAATTTTATAGCCGCAAACTTGAGGATAGTAAAGGAAACATGAAAGATACATGGAAGTCAATTAATGATCTTGTTACTGGCAAGGGAGATAAGAGTAGTGAAGAAGTATGTTTAAGTGGATGCGACAGTGATGATAAAAGTGCAATAGTAAATAAATTTGGTGAATTTTTATCTAAAATTGGATCTGAAGTGCAAACTAGTGCACCTAGAAATGCAGAGTAATAATATTCGTGATGAAAGAGGTGAACCTTTGGAAATGAGTTTTAGTTTGTTTACCAGTGAAGAAGTGAGTAAGATTGTAAAAAGTCACTAAAGTCTAATTCAGCTGGAGTTGATGGTTTGTCCCTTCGAGGGCTAAAAGCGATTTTAGGTTACATACTACCCTGTCTGATTTTTATTATAAACCTTTCTCTAGAAAAGGGTAAGTTCCCTGAACAGCTTAAAGTCGCAAGTTCATACCCCTCCATAAAAGTGGCTGCAAAAGTGATATTGAAAAACTGGAGACGGATATCGATTTTATCTCTTTTTTCAAAAATATTAGAAAAAGTTGTCCACAAACGCCTCTATGATTTTCTCCAGATGAATAGTTTATTAAGTGAGACTCAGTTTGGATTCCGTAAGGGACACTCCACAACGCATGCCTTGCAGTATTTGGTGGAGTGCGTAAGTGGTGCGTTGGATAAAGGCTATTTGCCTATGTCGATTTTCATTGATATTAGAAAGGCATTCGATATCGTAGATTTCAAGATCTTGCTTCACAGACTGAAGTAAATGTGAATTCTTGGTACCTCCCTTCAGTGGTTGGATAGTTATCTTCATGGAAGATCCCTGCGTGTAGTGCTAAATGATGTGGCTTCGTCTTCTTGTCAATTAAAATGTGGAGTACAGAGAGGTTCGTTTTTAGGTCCCCTGCTTTATCTTATGTACGCTGATGTGGTGCGCTTTTATCTTCAAGATACCTGCGTTACTACGTTTTCTGATGATACAGCTTTGAAAGTGTGTGCGAAATCAATTGAAGAGCTGGCGTTGAAAGCTAATGATATGCTTAGAAGACTCGACGAGGTTTTTATGAACCTCAGTTTACTGTGTGTCAACGTGAAAAAAACTTTCCTAATGACTTTCTGCAGAGTAGGCACACCTTTTGACGGCCTAGTTATGCTGTCTGGGAAGCCGGTGCAGCAAGTTAATAGTGTACGTTACCTGGGATTTGTCATAGGCTCAAACCTTTCATCATGGAAAGCATCATAGTGATCTCATTTCGGCCAAAATTGCAATAGGAATTGGGATGCTCCGTAGACTTAAGCATTTTTTGCCTAAGTGGATTCTATTGATGATTTACCACTCCATTGTCTATCCTTACATATCATATGGTTGTCTGATCTGGAGCAGCAACTTTTACAGCAACTTCAAAAGGGTTCAAATTCTTCAAAACAAAGCAGTGAGGATCATTGGAAACTATGTGAAAGATGTGAATGATACAAGCGCTTGCTTCAGGGCTTAAAATTTTCTCAACATGGGTCAACTAATTGACTATCAAACAGCAGTTTTTATCTTCCAGTGCGTGCATAATTTAGTCCCAAGTATGTTTCGTCATATTTACCGTGCTAACTGTGATATTCATGCATATGCTACGAGGAACAGTGAAATTTGGTTGTTGAGCTTAGAAGTAGCACGAGATCAGGATTCTGATTGTAGTTTCTTGGAACTGCCGTCTGGAATTCTTTACCAGTGAGCATTAGGGCGGCTGAACGTCTTTTGGATTTTAAGAGAAAGGTAAAGGAATATTTATTAAATAATGGTTAATAAATGTGTTAACTTAATTTAATTTATTATTATTAATATTATTTATTTATTTTTAATGAGGAAGGCTTGGTTGGGAGGCTTAGGTGGTTGGGGTGACAGGGAGTAACGGGTGGATGGGGGTGGTAGGAAGGAATGGGTGGATGGGGTGGTAGGGTGAATGGAGATGGTAGGGAGGAACGGGTGGATGAGAGGTCCTGAGGTAGGGAGGTTGGGAGGTAAAAGTTAATTTGGATTCGATAATGTGAAGGAGTTTGGTTTGCTTTTTTCCGCCATTTTTTAGTATATTTAGTTGTTGTTTGTTCGCGTCTTTTGTAAATGGCTAGCCGTTTTACTACACGTCAGCAAAAACTTAGATTTTTTCATTAGTGCAGTAGTTGTAAATTGTGGAGTGTTATAATCGTGTTTATTAATAAAGTAATAAAGTAAAGTAAAGTATTGTTCTAATCAAACGACCTTTGTGTTTCAGGAGTCGTTATTAAAGAATTACGACAAAATTCAAACTTTGGCGTAAACAGCGAGGTGCTGGGGAGGGGGCATCCCCCTTCATGTAAGTCATAATTTTTGTTCATCTTAAGCTTTAATGTTGCTCCTTAATTTAAGTTTGAAAAAAATTGTTTTTTTTTTAATCCCACCTCCCCGCATAAATATCATCTAGACAATTAAATCCCGGTGAAAATTTACTCTGGACAATTACCCTTATCATCTCCATACGTAAAATTGAGTCGGCAAAGAGAAAGTACGACAAATAAAAGAATTTTGCATAGGAATTCTGTCAAATTCCCCCTGTGTAAAATTTCTCCTGAAAAGTTCACCCCCAAGAAACTTCCCGCCCCATGGAAAATATTTCCCGTGGAAAATCCCCTCAGCAGAAAAATTCACCATCCTCCAGCCCGAAAAACGTATGCAAACTCCCCAATAGCATATACTATGCATAAACATTTCCCCCTTGTATCCCTGGCCTTGGAGCCTTTCGAGGGGTTATAAGAGTATTGTATTTCAAATATGTATTTATTGGTGAATAAACTAAGCTAAACTGAAACTAAAAACAATGGGCAAATTTTATAACTTAAAGACTTTTTCCCAGGGGCTCTGGGGGGTCATGTTATGTCCAAATGTATAGTTATTGGACCTTTCAACTATGCTGAACAGAATGGCTACATCAGAATTTGATTGGACGATTTTTGGGGAAAAGGTCGTGGGAAGGGGGCTAGTTGCCCTCCAATCTTTTTGGCCACTCAAGAAGGACACTAGAACTATTAATTTCTGTTCAAATGAGCTCTCTCCCAATGTTCAAGGACCATTGATTCGATGTGATCACCCCTGGGAGAAAAAAAAAAAAAAAAAAAAAAACACTAAATAAACATGCATTTGTGATCTTTCTTCTGGTAAAAAATACAAAATTCTATATTTTTGCAGATAGGTGCTTGAAATCTCTTCAATGAGGTTTTGCGACATGCTGAATTTGATGTTGCTATTTTTATTAACACTTTTAAGGACTTTGTAATTTTTATTTGACTTTAAGGAGCTGTTTCCCTCCTTTTTTGAAAATCAGGTAAAGTTTCACAGGTTCGTAACACCAAACTTAATGGATCTTATATAAGCCGATTTTTTATGTGTCTATTGATGTCAAATTCCTGTTTTATTAGGGTTTCGGATACTATTGAGCCGCGTTACTCTTTACTCACAGTTCGTTACCACGAAGACAAGAGACTACACAGCAGCAAAAAGTAATTACATATTCCTTTTCGTGCAAGAAAATATTAATTTTGGCTGATCAACTTTTTACACAAGGAGTCAAAATCGTGAGAAATGCGAATTCTAAGATGGCCAATTGGTTTTAGATCAAGTTTATCCGGGTTTTCTTTGCTATTTTCCTTTTTTTTGTCGTAAGCTATATCTCTTCTTTTTTCTTAATGTATATACACATCTCATATAAAAGTAGTAGTAATTAACGATTAACGTTTATATAAAAGACATTGTCAACTTGACAGCAGTTTTGTAAATTACCACCAAATCTTAAGGTTTTATATTCGGTTTCTTACCTTCATGTTCGTGTATTTCTTCTAGAAAGGTAGCTTTAATAAGTGAAATTCAAGCATACGACAAAAACTACAGATTATTTTTGAAACTTTGACTGGATCGTTTAGTGGGTTTCTTCTTTAATATTAAAAGTTGGCCCTTTCATGTTTTGTGTTTTATGTTATATATTAAAATGCTCGATAATGGTTCTATCTCACTTTGTTGCAATAAGGAAATCTTACCAATTTCATTTCTTTCAAACCGTTGATCTTCATCACTATCCTCCTCACTACTTTCTAAGAACCGAAAAGTTGGTCGAAAAGGTCTGCCAGCACGTTTTAGGTCCTTGTGACAGCATGAATAGAGCCACGAAGGACTATCACAATCCCCTCCACTGACACCACCTTGTGCCCAACAAAGAAATGAAAGTGTACACTGACTGCACTGCGACTGTCCTGGAAATAATTGTTCAATTCAGAAAGTTATCCGACGAAAACAGACTCAAATTTAGAGAAGAAAATATAAATAAAACCAGAGTATATTGCTATAAATTAGACACAAAGGGAATCATAAATTAAAAACACTCAAAATGAAAAGAAAGAAAAATAAGAAAAACTATTTGCAGCCAACAGTAAGCTTCCCGACAAAGCTAAATCTTTACAATACAAATAATTTAAGGAAGTAAGCCAATATTCTAAGGAGGCATTTGGAAAGGTACAAAATAATTTTTTGTGGGGGGGGGGGGGGGGAGGGTTAAAATGATTAAGAAAACGCATCAAAAATCTGTTTTATATTCATTTTTGTTATGTTTTTTTTTATGAGTCGGACAAACATTTCGGGGGGATTCAAACCACCTAACCCCCTCCTCCCTGAATACGGCCTTGTTCGGAGCTAATGCAGAATTACTCCTCCTCAGAAGACAAAAATCGTAAAAATCTCAAAACAGCTTTAAAAATCATAAAACAGTCACATATCATTCCTAAAAGCGATTAATTCTGTTTTACCCCCCCCCCCCCCCCCCCTCTTTATTTGCAAATATATAGCCTAATTTATGTATTTTTCATACATTTTTTCATGCGTCACTCAAAACGATTTAGCTGCAAAAAAGCAACATTGCCGAAATGAAGAAACGGAAAATGATAGGTAAACATATAATGTCTGCTATAATTTAGCACATTAGGGGATGGGAGTTTTTGTTAGGGGATGAAGTGTTGCGCTTTTAGTAAAGATACTAGTAAGTATTTTAGAAATTATAAAGGTCATTTCAGAATTTTATAGTGTTTCGTTATGAGGAGGAGTAATTCTGCACTAGCACAAATACTTTTTTGGTACTTATGTAGAAAGCGGTAAGCGCGCGAAAAGTGAAGTTTCGTTAATGCTAATGAAATAAAACAAAATAAGATGAAAATATAATAGTTCAGAAACAAATTCGGGCTGTATATTTGCACATTAGAGGGGGGTGGGGGTAAAGTATAGCATATACTAAATACGTAACCTGACCTAACTTAACCCAACCTAGGTACCTTTTAGTCCCCCTAAACCCCAACAAAGAAAAAGTTGAAATATAGTTCTCGGAGTGAGAAACCCTTAGTAATTCCTATCTTTATTCAGCGTCTCATATAATTAACGGGTAATGCGTATCTGTTTTCGCAATACACTTACCGCTTTCTTCATAAGTATCCTTTTTTTCTAAGACATAATTCGACTATAGTGAATTTTTTTTTTTTGAGCAAATAGCCAATTCACAAACAGATAGGTTTTTGAGGACATGAGATCCATTCATGTCGTTTAACTAAGTAATAGTATCTCAGGAATTAAGAATGTCTCTCAGATTAAGACAGCCGACCCAAAGATACATTTTAATGTAGTTGAAGGCAAAAATGCACAGGAGTTGATAAAAGCCTGCCCTAAAATCGCATTCTTTATCCCAGCTAAATAAGGAATCACAACCTAAAATCAAAAATTTAAGGATTAACTGAAATGGTAAAGAGCTCAATTTATTCCTATTTACATGCAAGTGATACGCAAAATTTAGTTGTTTGATTTAGAATTCAGAGTTGTTGGTAGTACTTTGAGAGGAAACTAGGTGATTTTGTTACTACCCAGAAAATAAAGTGTGAATATTCTCTGAACAATGCATTACATGTTATACTTACTGGACAGTCACATTAACAAAAAAAAAAAAAAACACGAAACTTGAATTAACAATTTCGATATTCTTAATTAATTTTAACCTATACGGTCACTAATAAACCTATCAGAAAAACTTAGTATAATTTTTTAAGGAATGTTTGATTTTAGAGGAATTAAAATATTTAATTTTGTACTGTAATGTTTCGACGCAAGACCACTGCACTGCTTCTGGTTCAAGTCTTTTAATCTTCTTTCATCCATACTTTAGTCTGGGGCCTTAGGTTTTGTCTTAGAAAACAAAACGACTAATACTCAAACTAATTCATTCGGGCAGAACCTATCTATTCATTAAGCAAATAAAAAACAATATTTTTTTTCCAAAGTAAATAGTTACAACATAATTTGAAACTAGATGAAGATACCCTGTATGTAAAGGGAAATGCCCCCCCCCCCCCCCATCCAATCGTCGCTGTTTAATCTAAAGCATAAATTTTCTAATTTGCTTCAGGAACGAATGCCATAACACACATGAGCAGTGCTAAAAAAAAACACATAGATTTGAAAATTAAAAAGCTAATTCTATGCATTTGTGTGTGTTTTCATAGGTATCCGGTAAATAACTTATTGGGACTGTCAGGTGACTAAATCAAATTGCACCCGAGCATGATTAACGAGTCTTCTTGGCTACTAAGATCCTCGCATAAGCCCTGCAGCAAGTTGCTACATCGGAATTCAAAACCTGGTCCTGAATTACCAAACTGGGACTAAATCCCCTTCGCTATCACAGGAATTAAAACCCCAACATGCTTAAATGCTATTTTCTACTTTTTTGAATTTTAAATGCCACAATTTACTCTAATTTGAAAAAAAAAATTACGTTATTTATATTTTTTTCAATGCCGAATCCAGGGTATTGTCAATGTAAATGGATCTATCATATGCTTAACGTCAAATAACTCATGATATTTAACTCCAACTTATACTCAACAAAGCTTGAAAAATGAAGATCTCAATCAGTATATCTGTTTCTCAAGATAAAATAAAATTTTCCTGAATAAGCTATCATATCATTTCCATAATAAAAGGGAAATGGAGCTTTTGCCCCTCAGTGTCAATGGTGTACACTCCAAGTTAGGCGCATTCAAGCTTCTTTTCTTATTCGTCCAAATGAAGGGGTTCGAAGTTCAAATCTATTTTCATCTAAACGTTTATCCAATTCATCTGAAGCGCCTCACCCAGAGGGATTAAATTGTGGGCCCACAAACTCTTATTGGGACTTTAAGGCCATGTGGCTCAATAATAGGGTTGAAATACTAAAAGCTTATGGAGGGATATTTAACCCAAATAAAATTCTATACAAATTTTGCTTTGACTTGAAAATTACAGTGAATAAATCCATTGGTGCAAGAGGGAAGTAAGACAGGATTACATTTTTGTTGTAGCCGTTCGTCCTCAGAGCTTTGTTTTGTCTTGGATGGTTACTTGTTAAATGGCGTATTTTTTCTTAATAAAGTTTAATTAAATTCAATTTAACTCAATCCCATAACAGTAGTGTAGCCCTTCAATCTGTTAGGACGGCCCTAGGGTAGATCCAACAGAAACACCCCCTAGCCTCTACAGGTCCGAGCGCGCCCTCTCCGGTGCCTCAACAACTACAACAACACTCATAACGTTTCTCTGAATGTTTTTACAAGTAGGAGAAAATAATTTTAGAGCCCCCCCCCCCCCATCCAGATATGTTTAACTGGTTTGTTTTGAATTGGAATGGTCTTTCTGAATGTTTTACAAGTAGGGATTTCTCCCGTCCAAACATACTTCACTGGTTTATTTTGAATCGGAACAGGTTTTTTGAATGTTTTTTTTTACAAGTGGGATTCCCCCACCCAAACGTGTTTAATAGGTTCTGGTTGGTCTTGGAACTTATTGATTTTTTATAACCTTTGTTTGTTACCCAGTGACTCCAGCTCTGGATTATTGTCATCCCCATTGCCATAATACGGTGTTCATTACCCGGACTTTCAACTGATCCTCTCCACTCTCCAGGGAATTTAATATGAAAGAAAGCATAAATAATGCCTTGGGTTGTTTCTAAAGTTAGCCCTTGAGCCAAATCTCATTTATTTTAAGACTCTGAAGATTTTTAGTTTGTTTTCTTTTAACTTAGAAAATTAAAGCGTTAAAGCTTTAACGCTTTTAAGTCAGGTTAGTTTAGGTTAAGCTGTCGTTGCGCTCCGCGCCAACTTAACCTAAACAAACCTAGCTTAAAAGCTTTGAAGCTAACCTAACTTAATAGTGATAAGCCTAACCAAACGTAATTTAAAAGGGGTAAACCTGAATGAAGTATTTTGTACGAACTATTTTGTGTTTTCTATAACCTATTTTGTGTTTTGAAGAATTATTTTGGATTTTGTAGAAAGTATTTTTATTTTGTGAAAATCTTTTTTGTATTTTGTAAAAACTAAATTGAATTTGTAACTACTATTTTTTTTTGTTTATGAGAACTATTTTTATTCTGCTTGAACTTTTGTATTTTATATGAAGTATCTTGTAAGAAGTATTTGGGATGTTGTTAGAACTTTTTGTATTTTGTATGAAGCATTTTGTATTGGCATGAAGTAGCTTGTATTTTTTAAGACGTACTTGGAAGTTGTAAGAATTTGTTTTTGTATTTTGATGAACTATTTAGTATTTTGCAAGAACCATTTTATATTTTTGCAAGCATTATTTTGTTTTGTAAGAACAGTTTGTATTTTGTATGAAGTATCATGTATTCCGTAAGACCTACTTTGGATGTTTTATGAACTATTTTTAACTTTGTAAGAGCTATTTAGATGTTACCAGAACATTTAAGTACTTTATAAGAACTATATTAAAGAATTATTTTCGTTTTTAAGAACTTTATCGTATTTTGTTAGAACTATTTTGTATTTTTGTAAGAATAATTTTGTGTTTTGTCATAAACTATTTTGTATTTTGAAACAGCTATAGTGAATTTTGTAAGGACATTTTGGATTTTGTATGAACCTTTTTTCGCGTTATAGGACGTATTTTTATTTTGTAAGAATTGTTTTTAATTAGTAGCAACTAGTTTGTATTGTCTTAGAACTAATTTGTATTTTGTATAGACTATTTTGTATTTGGTAGGAAGTATTTTTTATTTTGTAAGAACTATTTCGGACGTTGTAAGTACTATTTTGAATACTGTTAGGACTTTTTTTAAATTTTGTAACATCTATTTTTTATTTTGTAAGAACTATATTGAATTTTGTAAGTGCTATTTGTATTTTTTAAGAAATATTTTTGTTTATAAGAACTATTTTGTATTTTATAGGAGTTATTTTGCGTTTTGTAAGAGGCATATTGAATTTTGAAGGAATTATTTCGTATTTGCAAGAACTTTTTTGTATTTTGTAAAGATCATTTTTGTTGTACTTTGTGTGAAGTATTATGAAGTATATAAGAATAATTTTGGATATTGTATGAGGTATCTTTATTTTGTAAAAACTATTTGCGATTCAATGTGTGTCTTTCAATCAGGAATGCCTTGTTTTGGCTTAAAGAATTGGGCATTTCGATTAAAAAGTCTCGAAAATACCTATCAATATGGCTTTTTGCTCTTTTTTGCACCGAAATTATACAAGATTCAAAGAAAAATAAAATTCAAATGTGGGCCTCTCAATTAGGAAGGCCTAGTCTTGACTCAAAGAAATGGGCAACATCAATTAAAAGCTCTTAAACATACCTCTTAATATGACAGTTTACTGTGTTTGTCAACGAAATTATACAATATACGAAGAAAAATACGATTCAAATATTTGCTTTTCATTCAAGAATGTCTATTCTTGCCTCAAAGAAATTGGAAATTTCCAATGAAAGCTCTAAAAATATCTCTTAATATGTCTTTTCACTGTGTTTTGCAATGAAATTATACGAGATACGAAGAAAAAGACGATTAATATGTGTAACTTTCAATCAGGAATATCTAGTGTTACATACCAATTCTTAGGGGAAAATAAAACGAACTTTATTCAAGCATAATATATCAACTTGTTTTAAATCAATCAGACCATTGAGTAACTTTCTAAACTCATAGCATCCCTTGCTTTTGTGGAAAATTTTACGTCGGTCAAACACATCATCAATTCGTGGAATGTTTTATTGAGAACCGGAGTTCAATAGGTAATGCTCTAAAATCAACAAAGCCTCCCGAAAGTTTCACTTCAGCTTTAGCTGAACAAATATTTTTTTTTTAATTTGGACCATTTTGTGCAGTTCTAGTAGGCAACAGCCATTTCCAATGATAAAGGTTTCATTTCAGTGGGCTCTTGAAGCATTAGAAATAAAAACATCTTTTTGTAGGTTTATCAATTAATAGAGATACTGAGAATATAAATATTGGTCCTATTTATGATATTATTTAAAAAAATGAACCCATATTCAAAAATAAAAATAAAGTATTGCAAAATGTCCCAGAGTTATTTCAAGCAATAAACTTAAGCGAATAACAGCAATAAGAGTTTGCAAAAAATTATGTCGCAATAATGTATTCCTAGTTCATTTGCTATTTTAAAATTTTTAATACAGTTACTTTTGTGGTTTGATAAATGTAGCTTCAAATTGTCAAGGTTAAGTAGTTATACATTATATATTTTGGGTTAGTTTATTTTAGTTTGATATATATTTTTTGGTTTTGGTTCTTTTTTTTTTTTATACGCTGAAGGTTAGATATGGGTAAAATGTTCGTTTGATTTTTGTAGTTTTTCTTCGTTTTCATTTACTGGCCCTAGACCAGTTTGTCGCCTTTATATTCATTTCCTTGTGCTTTTAATCTAGTCTTGGCTCAGAAAAATGGGACATTTCCATTAAAAGCTCTAAAAATAACTTTTAGTATGGCTTTTCGCTGTGTCTTGACATCAAATTAAAGAAGATACGAGGAAAAATGCAATTCAAATGTATGTCTTTCAATCAGGAAAGCCTAGTCTTGACTCACACAAATGAGAAATTTCCATTAAAAGCTCTCAAAAATACCTCTTTAGTAAGACTGTTCACTGGTTTCCAACGAAATTATACTAGATAAATACAATTCAAATGTGTGTACAACGAAAATTACAATTCAAATGTGTGCCTTTCCACCAAGAATGCCAAGTCTTGGCTCAAAGAAATGGGTCAATTCCATTAAAACCTATCTAAAATACCTCTTTATATGGCTTTTCACTGTGTTTTGCAAGAAAATCATACAAAATACGAAGATAAATACGACTCAAATGTGTGCCTCTCAATCAGAAATGTCTATTGTTGACTCAAAGGAATTCTTGGCCCATTTTCATTGCAGGCTCTTCTCGGTAACTTTACCGACCAAACTCACTCAATTCTCATTTTGTTTTACTCGCATTTGCTTAAAATATATTCGATTTTATTAGGATTATTAGACAATTTTGAGAAAAAATGTACCAACGTC
The DNA here is from genome assembly GCA_027921565.1 of Artemia sinica. Lineage (NCBI taxonomy): Eukaryota > Metazoa > Arthropoda > Branchiopoda > Anostraca > Artemiidae > Artemia > Artemia sinica. The sequence goes on from CM051272.1 coordinate 15,231,328, forward strand.
TTAATAATGGCTATGGGTATTCTTGTATCAATATGAAGATTTTAAGGACTTATAAAAATTTAAAAGAAATCTAAGTCCTGAAAAAAACCTAAGTGACGGAAAAACGTCATTACAAAAGTTGTTTTTCTAAAAGAAAAAAAAATCGAGACTAACACATATATATATACCATTTTCATTTCCTAGAAAAAAAATCATAACCAAATTGCTGTTAAAAATATTTACATTCTTTATAAGTAATTCTTTATAAGATTTGAAAAAAAATAGAAAAACTTTCCCAATTCAAAAAATCAACTAAAATGTTCAGAGTCAAAAGTAAATGAGATTAGCCTCAAGGGCTAACTTTAGAAACAACCCAAAATCATTGCTTATGCTCTCTTTAGTTTTTATATTGCTCTTTAACTTCCACTGAAGGTCCGAGTCCAAAAATAATCCATGGATTGAATTCAAAAATTCATTCCCGGTCATTTCCTCTGCGCAAGTTAGTGATGATTTGTACTGCCGGTAGAGTTCATTGTGTGCATTGATTCATACCTGTTTTCCATTTTTAGGAGATTGACTATCCATTGTAACAAAGCATGTACTTTCTGGATAATCGGGGGGGAGAGAAATATTTTGAGGACTAGTGTGAAGCCATATAATATAGCGCTCTGATTTGATGACAGACGATGTACCATATTTCAGTTATAAGACCAATTTCAGTAACAAAGAAACTTGACGGGATTCTCTAATCACGGGAAAAGGTTTGCATAATTCTTCGCGGAAATTTGTGAAATGTATTAGCTAAAAACAACTAATATGAAAAGCTGGATGACACAGACGGCTGACATACTATCCGTTTTATACGGTTGGTTTAAGATTCAAGTTTTATAGTGGTCAAGTATTTCATAAGTAAAAATGAAAAAAAATCCGGACAGTGGAGAGGAGCAATTGAAATTCTGGTTAATGATCACCGTCGGGTGTATTATGGCATGGGGGATGACAATAATCTAGAGCTCAAAACTCTAGGCGATAAACAAATATTCTAAAAATTCAATAAGTTCAATGACAAACTGGACCGGTGAAACACGTTTGGATGGGGGAATCCCTGCTTTTAAAAACATCCAGAAAACCCATTCCGATTCAAAATAAACCAGAAAAGTACGTTTGGATTGGGGGAATCTTCACTTGTAAAAACATTCAGAATACTCGTTCCAACTCTAAATAAACGTTTAACAAGTTGGATGGGGGAGTTTCCACTTGTAAAAACATTAAGAGAATTTGTTATAAGCACCGTCGTAGTTGTTGAGGCACCGAGGAGGGCGCGCTCAGAACTGTAGAAGCTCCGGGGATTCTGCTGTCGGATCTGCCATAGGGTCGTCCTAACAAACTGAGGGGTTATTCTACTCACAGCTAGAATAATTTTAGCTGTCTCAAGGATAGTTTTAGCCATAAGTTTTTACCTATGGCAGTACAAAAACAAATAACAAAATTCTACTCTGAAGTTCACCTTTGCTGTAGCACTTCATGAAAAAAAAAATAATAAATCCAAATTTTCGGTGACTGCTGTTTAATGAAATCATTTATCAATACATTTCATTCTGACAGTTTCAGAATCGTTTATGAGTGAATTTTTTATCTGTGAATAATGTTGATTGCCTCCCCAAATGTCTTCTTTAACAGCCTAAACTTTAGCCCAGCTCATGAAACCGTAGTATTCATGATGAGCATCATGCTGAAGAAATGTACTAAAAGCACTTAATACTATATCTTTCTGGTTAGTATTTAACCCAAATTTAATGTTAAAAGTAATATGAGTAGGGCTGACAACCTCCATGCCTTTTCAGGACCAGACAATATCATGCACTTTACTGAAAAAAATAACACAAATGACTATGGATTGTCAGTTTATTATACGTATACTGATATTTATCCCTTAAAGTTTAAATAATTTTGATTTATTAAAGTCAATAAGTGAAAATATTTAAAATGTAGTTTATTTTAGGAAAGTGCAAATTATCTTCTGATCTTGAGAAGGGGTTTGTCAGCCCTACTCATGTTAATTTTTGCTCGTTTTGAGTTCGACTTGGTTATTTATGGTAATTTCTGTTCGTTTTGGTCATTTATTTTTTGATGGGCAATTGTGGTAGTTTTTACCTTGGACGATTATTTTACTTTATTTCTGCTAATTTTTGGTTTAACAGAGCTCTTTAATTTTCTTTGAAAAACCTGTTTTGTGGAAAAAGTTTTCTAAATTAATTTCTGTTCGTTTTTTATTGACATAGTCTTTTTCGAGATAAAAAAAATATATTATATCCTTTCGTTTTTTTTCTATAAGAATCCACAGTTAGGCTTGCTCTTTGTATTCTGGAGAAATTTTTTCAACAATTTTTAATCCTGACACAAATAGTTTTGTTTAACTTGATTTTACAACTCCTCCAGTTGATCTGAGAATAAAACCTAATTTCATTTCCAAAAACTTCTTTCTATGCTCTTAGACAACCTGGATATACTTACACTCTTTTGATTTATTTAAATTTAAAGGGTAGAAGTAGGAATAGTAGTAGCCTTGCAAGCTTCAACTGAATACCTCCAGTGGTTCTCGGTACATTGCTGAGATGTCTTATTAGCAAACCATACACACAGTGCCCTTTGATTTATTTTTAAAGAAATGGGTCAATTTCATAATTGTGGGGGTTTACATACCCAATATACCTAGAGAAACAGTTACTGGACCGTTCTACCAAGCTGAAGAAAACGGCTGTCTCAAAATTTCGACTTGCTGTGTATGGAAATAAATGGGTCCGGGAGGAGTGCTGCTTGCCCTCCAATACCTTTTGACTATCAAAAAGGATACATGAACTTTCAATTTCCGATCGAATTAGCTCATTTACAATTTTCAATGACGTTTTGTAGCTATTATACAATGCCACTGCCTGTGATATTGCTTATATGCCCTTTTGAAAACCTGATTGCATATAGTGTTAGAACTATTTTGTATTGTGTTAAAACTTATTTTCAACTTCGTTGCAACTCTTTTGTATTTGCAAGAACTATATTGAATTGTGTAAGTACTATTTGTATTTTATAAGAATTATTTTTCTTTTGTAAGTACTATTTTGTATTTTGTAGGAACTATTTTATGTTTTGTCAGAATTTTATTAGATTTTGTTTGCAGTATTTTGTATTTGTGTGAACTATTTCGTTATACTATTAGATTTTGTTAGTTTATTTTTTTACAACTTTTTGTGTTTTGTAAGAGCCATTTGTATTTTGCGAGAACTAAGTACTATTTGTATCTTATAAGATTATTTTTGTTTCGTATATTGAATTTTGTATGAACAATTTGTATTTTGTAAAAATTTTGTTTTCTAAGAACTATTTGTATTTTATAAGAATATTTTGTGATTTGTAAGAGCTATTTTGTATTTTGTAGGAACTATTTTTTGTTTTATAAGACCTGTGTTGGAATTTTTTAGGAAGTATTTGGTATTTTGTGAGAACTATTTGCACTTTCGTGAGGATTATTTTTTGTACTCTATGAACTGATTTTTATTTTTGTGAACTATTATGTATTCTGTAAGAACAATTAGGATTTTGTTAGAGCTTTTATGTGTTTTGTAAGAAACATATTGAGTTTTTGAAAATATTTGTACTTTGTAAGAACTGTTTAGTGTTTGTTTGCAAAATTCAACTATTTTGAATTTTGTAAGAATCATTTTTTATTTTATCGTAACTATTTTGTATTTTCTAAGAGTTCTTTTATATTTTGTAGGAACATTTTTGGATTTTGTAGGACAATTTTGTGTTTGCAAGAATTATACTGAATTTTGCAAGTACGATTACTATTTTATAAGATTTTTTTGTAAGAAGTATTTTGCATTTTATAGGAACCATTTTATATTTCGTATTTTGTTGTAAGAACTATTTCGTATTTTTTATTAACTGTTTCATATTTTATAAGAGCTATATTGAATTTTGTAAGATCCATTTTTTATTTTGCGTTAAGTATATTGTATTTTGTAAGAACTATTTTGAATGCTGTAACAACTTTTCGTATTTTGTAAGAACTATATTGAATTTATATGAAGTATTTTGTATAAACTATTTTATATTTTTAAGGAACTATTTTGTGTTTGTACGAAATATTTGAATTTTGTAGGAAGTATTTTGTATTTTACAAGAATTTATTTTTGTTTTGTAAAAAAATATTTTTGTGTAAAGCATTTTGTAGCTTGATAGAACTATTTTGTATTCTGTAAGAGCTTTCTGTATTTTATAAGACCCATTTTATATTTGCAAGAAGTATACTTCATTTTTGTAAGTACGATTTGAATACTACAAGAATTATTTTTTTTTTGGAAAAAGTATTTTGCATTACATGGGAACTATTTTTTTTTTACAAAAACTTTATTAGATTGTGTAAAAAGTATTTCGCAAGGACAGTCTTTGAATTTCCACTACGTGTTTTTATTTTGTAAGACGTAATTGTATTTTGAAAAACTATTTTGTATTCCGAATGAAATATTTCGTATTTTTTAAAAGAAGTATTTTATATTTTATAAGAACTAAATGGAATTTTGTAACTACTATTTGTATTTTATATGAATTATTTTTGTTTTGGATTTAATAGGAAGGTTTTTGTATTTTGCAAGAACTATTTGTATATTCGCAAAGATTATTTTTGTTTTGTAAGAACTGTTTTTATATCGTGTGAAGTATTATGTATTCCGTAATAACTATTATGGATGTTGTATGAAGCTTTTTTATTTTGTACGAACAATTTCGGATGTTTTTAGGGCTTTTATGTATTTTGTTAGAGCTATATTGAATTTTGCACGAAACATTTTCATTTTATAAGTTTTATTTTGTATTTTTAAGATCTATATTTAATTTTATAAGAACTATTCAATATTTTGTAAGAATCATTTTTATATTTTCTAAGAATTATTTTATGTTTTTGTAAGCACATTTATGGATTTTGTAGGAACTATTTTTATTTTGTAATAATTATTTTATATTTGTAAGAACTATTTTGGATGTTGTATGAAGTATTTTTTATTGTAAAAAAACTATTTGCGATTCAATGTGTGTCTCAATCAGAAATGCCTAGTCTTGGCTTAAGTGATTGGGTCATTTCTATTAAACACTCTAAAGAACAAGGCTGTATCCAGGGGGAGGGTTGCGGTTTGAACCCCCCCCCCCCAGAAATGTCCGAGAAAATTGCTTGTTCAACACTTTGACCTCTTTATGAAACTCGCATATTTTAAGCTTACCAAATCACAAGGTCACTATAATTACTGGCTTAGCTTCAACTAGTTGCCGTTGAGTGAACAATAGAGTCAATTATTATGATTAGGCAGCATATCTTCTTCTGTTCGTCTTAAAAAAAAATGCCAAAGAAATACTTAAATAAAATGTAGCTACAATTTATTTTCCCAACCAAGCCAAAAACTAATTATCTGGTATAAAGAAGTTGCTTTATTACCCGTGATAAAAATGTTAGTTTCAGAAATGTCAAGTTAGTTGTACTGAGTTCCTGACCATTTTATCTTGAAAAACTTTTAGTGAACCGGGGATCGTTGTCTTAGGACTCTTAGGTGTAGCTTCGGAAACGCCTTATACTAGTTCTAACCTTGAAGAATTTCTCCAGGGATGACGACTAGTCAACATAGGAGACTACCCAAGGCAGCAATCATCTTCAGATCCCACAAAACGACATTGGACAAGCTGTCAACAGGGCTTTTGATTTAGAAGTTACTGTGAAGTTGCAGTTCCTTGAATCTCTGTGGCTGCCAGACGAGAGCTACTCGTTTTTAGCATCAGACAAGTGTAATTTAAGGTTTCAGCGAAGCTGGATGACTCGTTTTCCGTGGCTTGTATACTCGGATAAATTTAAGGGGGCTTTCTGCAAATACTGTGTAATATTTGCAGCTCAATGCTCCGGTAAAGGAAATCACAAAAGGCTTGGAGCACTGGTCCTAAAACCATTTACAGCGTGAAAAGACGCGATTGAAGTTTTCGCTTGTGATAGTAAATTGAATTTCCATATAGGAAGTGCTGGACTTGCGGAGGGCTTTGTAGCCGTATAGAAAGGCAAGCAAGACAATATTCTCTTCAAGTTAGATGATGCTCCAAAAGCTCAAGCAAAAGAAAATCGTATGAGACTCAAACGGGTTGTAGAAACTATTGTTTTTTGTCATCGACAGCAGCTAGCCCTTCGTGGTACGAATGATCACGGTCCTCTACGTCCCAAAGAAAAAGAACCAGCTTTAAACGATGGAAATTTCCGTGCTCTTTTGAGAATGAGAATGCGATGTGGTGATGACGAGCTGAAAAAGCATATTGAAAAAAGTATGGGAAATGGGATGTATCTGTCCCCAGCTGTGCAAAATGAGCTTATTGGTGTTTGTGGAAAGATGATTAGTATTGATTCAGAGTTCAAAGTCAACGGACCTCTCATAAATTGGATATTTTATTATCATTGTCAAACAGTTAAGCTTTTTCATTGAATTATAATCTCAGTGAAGTTAGTTAGATTTCGCAATACCCAAGTGAGGTATTCCAGTTTGGCAATAATAAAGATTATTATTCATCATTCAATGCTCTCGTCAGAATAAGATGTAGTTAAGACCTCTGTGTGGCGTGAATTTATGTGACAATATTATATCAAGGATTATTGATATATTTGTGATTAGATGGGACGTAAAAGGAAAAATGCTAAGCATGAAGGCATGGACAGTTCATTTGACACCTTAGGACTCAGTTTTAGCTCGAAACCGGAAATATCGATACTAGCTGCGGATTTTAAGCAAATTCTTGATGTTGTGAAAGAAAATGGAAATAAGTTGGACAATATCAACAATCAATTAGGAACTCTTACCGCAAGGGTGGATAACTTGGAAAAAGAACAATCGCTACAAACGAATAAGATAAACAATACTGAATCGAAAATTGGAAAGATTGAGAATGAAACCTCTAGCCTCAAAATGCAAATAAAAACTTGCACGGATGAAATAATGGAATTAAGAAGGAAAAATGAAGATTATATGTTTCGGATTGTGAGAATGGAAGCTGCAAAGCTAGAAAATAATGTCATCATATGGAACGCAGCTTGTAAGGATAATAACCACGCTCAAGTTCTATTCACAGAGGTAGTTCGTCACGGGCTGGAAATGCCCGAAGTAAATTTCACAGTTACTCCTTATGATAGCAACCGTAAATTTTTGAAGGTGACACTGAATAAAAAAGACGATAAGTTTGTCATATTGAAGAACGCTAGCAAGCTTAAAGATAAGACATTCCCTGGAAACAACAGCAACCTGTTCATCAGTGATGATGTCCCAACTGAAATCCGTAAATTGCGAAAGCTGCTTCTAGTGAAACGTGACAAATTACAAAAAGATCATGGATGTGATGCCTGGATATCGAAGGGGTTTCAGCCGAATCTGCTAGTGAAAAGACCAGACGGCTCGATTACCAAATACACATTCAATGATGCCATACCGGAGATTGACGATTTTCATAAAAATTTTCCATCGCCCGAAGGGAAGTGCCTGTTATATTCCCTGTCGATGTTCAAATGTCGTAATGTCGTGGGTTGCAGTAATAGTTCATGTGCCCAAGTAATATGAATGAAAACATTTAAATTGAAAGTGTTTTTTTTTATGTTTAGTTTATATAAGGTGTATTATTATTTATTTTCTTTTTTTTTTTTCCTTTTTATTTTTGTTTATAGCCACATAGAGGTTAAATTAAAAGTTGCGCAGATTAGTCGTACTGAGGGAAAACGACTGGAATGGAGATTATTTTTTTTTGTTTTTTTAATTGTTATTTTTTATTATGGTTTGCTGGTCTTTTGGGGCATGGTGTGGTTTCTCTTAACGTGGGATTAATATTTGATAATGGATAGAGATAATCGTGAAATTCCATCTTCAAGGTTAAAAGAATTTGAGCGGAATTCTCTTTCATTTCAGTCAATTTTTCAAACTATTGTAGCTGGTGATGATGAAGATACTTCTAGTAATTTTGATATCCCAAAAAATCAATATATATTTATGAATGAGCTGGTAAGAAAAAATGTAAATACAAGTAGGATGTCGTTTTGGAATTGCCGGGGTTGGAGGACTGCGCAGGATGTGATTGAAACTTTTTTGTCGGATTCAGATACAGATATATTAGGCCTATGTGAAACTTTTTTAGATGATTTTTCAATTGAAAATATACATGTAAAAGATTACCAATTTTTCACATCGGTCGGAAAAGACAAAAACAAGGGGATCTAGGTGTTTTGATTAAAAATTGCATACCAGCACGTATAAGGATTGATTTTTTTGCCAATGAATATTGAAATGATTTTTGAATCTTGTGTAGTTGAATGCTCTTTTCCAAATAATCGGAAGTTTTTAATTGCAGTTATTTACCGTACTTCGTCATCCAGCCAGATAGAATTTAAAAATTATTTTGAAAGTATGTTGGATAAATTAGCTAGTCTTAATACTCCTTATTTAGTTATGGGTGATTTTAATATTGATTTAATGAAACTCCTATCTGCAGATCAGAATCGAATAGATAGAAATATTTTGCAGTTTTTGGAGGGCCCACTATCTTATGGACTAAACCCCGTATGTTTTGTGCCCTCTAGAATAGCTGATACATCATTTTCACTTATTGATAATATTTTTTCACCTTATAGTGCTGTTAATACATTTATTATTCCTGATGATTCATCTGACCACTGTATAATTATGTCTGATTTTCTTATAAATTTTCCGCATAATAAAAAAAAATCAAACCAAGCGTAGAGATTTTTCACATAAAAATGTGTTAAGGTTAAAAGAAGGGCTTGGTGATGTTGATTGGAGTCCTGTAATTGATGAGAAGGATCCGAACCAATCATTAGATAAATTTTATTATATTATGAATGAAAAGCTTGATCTTTTTTGCCCATATAAGAGCCCGAGAGGAAAGAAACTTACCCCAAAAAAAACCTTGGATAATGAATGAATCCCTTTTGAGATCTATTAATGAGAAAAATCGTTTATATAAAATTAGAATAAAATATCCCACGGAAATAAATATAACGCGTTTTAAAAATTATAGGAATATGCTGGTAAGGATCCTTAGAGTAAGTGAAAGACTTTATTATGAAAAATCTTTTCGAAATTCAGATTCCCCTAGAAAAACTTGGAGTTTGATTAATGATAAAATTGGAAGAAATAAAAAGTTGTTACACCCTGAAGTGTTATTTGATATTAATGGTAAAGAATTTAGAGGACCACAAGCTGTTGCTAAGAAGTTTAGTGAATATTTTGCTAGTATTGGATCATCTGTTGTTTCAGGAGAAGTTGACCTTTCTTCCCCAGGTCGCATAAAAAATATCTACCGCCCACTGAAGATACGAGCATATTTATGGCCCCGGTTACTTTTGCAGAATTTCAAAAGGTCATTAAGAATTTAAAAAATGGTAATTCATTGGGATATGATGAACTTTCAACTAATTTGCTAAAAAATATTGCAGGTGTAATTTTTGAACCATTGCTTCATATTTTAAATTTATGTATTTTCTCAGGTACATTTCCTAAAAGATGGAAAATTGCACGTGTAATACCATTGCATAAAAAAGGAGATAAATCTGATACAAATAATTATCGTCCTATTGCAATTTTATCACCATTGTCTAAAGTATTGGAAAAAATTTTAAAAGGAAGGATTACTAATTATCTAGATAAAATAAATTATTTTACCAAATATCAGTTTGGATTTAGGGCAGGCCATTCGACGGAACAAGCAGTTGCAGCTCTTGTATTAGAAATAAATGACTGCTTAGATAGTAATTATCATGTATCTACTGTTTTTTATGATGTTAAAAAAGCATTTGACACTTTAAACCATGAAATTCTTTTTGATAAAATGGAAAATTCCGGTATAAGAGGGAAAGGACTAGAAATAATAAGATCATATCTTTATGGACGTAAAATCGTGGTAGATGTTGATGGACATTTGTCTAGTTTAAATGATCTTGATGATATTGGTGTCCCCACAAGATCGGTATTAGGTCCGCTTTTATTTTTGATGTATATTAATGATCTTCCACGATGTTTGCAGGGAAATAATGGTCTTGCAATTTTATTTGCAGATGACACAGCTGTTTCTGTTAAAGCGAAGGATTCATCTACATTGATTCAAAATTTGTTTAACACTGTTAGTTCAGTTAATCGATGGTTTGTTTCTAATTATTTAGTACCGAATTTTAAGAAGACTGAATTTATGGTTTTGGTCATTCAAAACGTGCTACTAAAAAAATTTCATGTCAGGAGCTTCAAGTTGGTGAGCATAAAATACGTAGAGTTCAATCGTGTCGTTATTTAGGAGTTTTTTATTGATCCCCTTTTGTCATTTCAAACTCATATTGATCATTTAAGGGTGAAACTTTCGCAAAATATTGGGTCTATGTATCGTTTGCAACATGTTTTTCCATTTTCAATTTAAAAAATAATTATCATTCTTTGATTGCTCCTTATTTAAATTATTGCACAATTATTTATTTAAATACTTTTTGGACACATACAAAACCCCTACAGATCCTTCAAAATAAAGCAGTGAGAATACTTGGAAATTTTTTACATCGTCCGTCAAAACTTAGAGATGCATCGGAAAATGAAACATTATTTCTTTTCTTGAATTTATTAGATCTGAAACATATAAGAGAACTTAATATATCAATATGGCATTTTAAAAATACAAGATCCTAGTAGTTATTTTTATGAAAAATCTCTGTTGATTCTGCCCCCTCCTTCGGCTCTTAGGTGTTCTGGAACATATCGAATTCCCTTGGTTAATTGTGAAAGATCTAGATTTTCAATTAGATACCAAATACCATTTATTTCAAATAAATATAGGCTGAAAGATAGAATTCAAATTGAGGCATCATTTCGGCAAATATCAGTTCTAAGGAAGAAAATATTAAAATTATGTATTGACCTGTGATGGTGGAATAGAAATTTTTTATTATTATTATTATTATTTTTTTTTGTTTATATTTGTTACCCATGTTGGGATAGCCTTCCGTGCCTCACTTGTCCAGCGTTTGTTTTCTTTATGTTTGTTATGTTTTTTGTTTTTTTCTTTAACCAGGTTTTTTTTTTTTTTTTCTTTCTCTCTTTTGTTATGATGAGGAAATGTTTTTTTTGTTTTTGTTTTTTTGTTTTTTACCCAATTTTACGAGCTTTGCTCTCTGTTGGGGGTATATGTTTTTTGTTATGTTGATTTAATCAAATAAACAAATAAAATAATAAACAAATGATTCAAACTGATATTGCTAAAAGGGTAAACGAAAGTGTGTGCTATTCGGTTTTAGTGGATGAAACATCTGACATAAGAAACACATACCAGCTGCCCATTTGTGTTAGGTATGTTTCAAACAGAGCTTTGTGTGAAGATTTTCTTGGGTTTGTTCCAGTATCAGATTTAACCGGACAAGGTCTGGCCACCCAAAATATTAGAAACCATGAAAAAGCATGTTTTGGATTTGAGCAAGCTTGTAGGACAGGGATATGACGGAGCAGCTGCTACGAATGGGTGTCTGATAGGCACTCAAGCTTGGATTAGACAGCAGTGTCCACGAAAAAATTTAGGCCAACTCTGGAGCACATTCACTCAACCGGGCGATCGCTTCAGCTTGCTCCATTCCAGTCATGAGAAACGTGTTTTGGGACAATATCTCTGATCTGCAACTTTCTTGGATCATCCCCCTCCCGTACCCAGGTACTCAAAGACAGAATTTGACAATACATACCAGAATCTAGAAACACTACTCTCATTACCCTTTGTGAAACACAGTGGGTGGAGAGGCGCGATACCGTTAACCACCTCGTGGAGCTTTATAAGCCGATTTTAGAAGCACTGGAAGACCTTCAAGAAGGAAACGAGAATGTTGAGACTTCCGCAAAGGCCCATCAGTTAGCAAGCTCAACGGAGCAAGGACAGTTTCTGACCATTTTATTCGTAGCAAAAGAACTCTTTGGTCTTACGTTACCGCTTTGTAAAGTTCTCCAAGCTGTTGACTGTGACTTGGCGCTTGCATGCGTCCACGTTGAAACTGTGGTGCAGACAGCCTACGCGAAGATGCAGATTCTTCGTTTGACTCGTTGTATTCAAAAATTGAAGATTTTGCAAAGATCTGAAGACAGAATTGACGTTTACAAGAGTTGGTTGTCGTCAAAACGACCTCTATGACATCGGTTCGCCGAAAGAAGCGTACAGAGCTTCTATATACATTCCATTCATGGACTACTTCAAGTAAGAACTCAAGGAGAGATTTACGGTGCATCGTAAAATTTTGAAAACTTTAAGCTGCATCATACCTGCAAATTTAGACAAAAGAAACTTGTCTGACGCAGAAATCAGTGAGAATACCGATATTTACTCCGACCTTTTACCAGAGCCAGATGCCCTAGGCCACGAACTGAAATTGTGGAAAAAGAAGTGGCAGAAAGTTAACAACAAAAAAGACCAGTCTCGGCTTTGGCTGCACTTGACATGGACAATTCTGATTTCTTTCAAATATCAGCCGCCTTCTTACAATTGTAGCTACTTGGCCTGTTTCAACTGCTACACCGGAAAGGACTTTCTCTACCTTGTGACGGCTTAAGACATGGCTAAGAAATGCAACCGGTGAAGAACGTCTGACAGGTCTAGCGTTACTGTCAGTGCACTGGGATTTTGCTATTGACACTGATACAGTTATTGGCATTTTCGGAACTCAAAAAAACACGTCGAATTGATGTGAATTCATTTTGTAACTATTACGTTTCTTAACTTCAATATACATTATTTTATGTTCCTATCTATTGTCTTTTTTTACCGTTAGACATAGATTAGGTTCGACGCGAGGAGAATCCCCCCCCCCGAAATAATTTCCTGGATACGGCCTTGCTAAAGAATATGCCTTATTACGGCTGTTCACTGTGCTTTGCAACGACATAATACAAGATACAGAGAAAAATTCGGTTCAAGTGTACCTTTCAATCAGAAATGTCTAGTCTTGGTTCAAAGAAATTGGGCGTTTCCTTTAGAATCTCTTAAAAACACCTCTTAATATGGCTTTTCACTGTGTTTTGCAACGAAATTATACAAGATACGAAGAAAAATACGGTTCAAATGTGTGCCTTTCAATTAGGAAGGCCTAGTCTTGACTCAAAGAAATGGGGCATTTCCATTAAAAACTGTCAAAAGTTCCTCTTAATATGACAGTTCACTGTTTTTTCTAACGAAATTATACGAGATACGAAGAAAAATACAATTCAAATGTGTACGTTTCATCAAGAACACCTAGTCTTGTCTCAAAGAAATGGGTCATTTCTATTAAAAGCTCTCATAAATACTTCATGGCTTTTTCATTGTGTTTTGCAACGAAATTATACAAGATACGAAACTAAAACCGATTAAAATATGTTCCTTTTAATCAGGAATGTCTAGTCTTGGCTGAAATAGATGAGGCATTTCCATAGAAAGCTCTTTTTGGTACCTTTACAGACCAAGCTGATTCAATTCCAATTTCATTTTACTCGCATTTACTTAAACGCATCTGATTGTACGTGTTTGGAAAACAATTAATATGAACAACTTAATATGAAAAGTTGGATGGCACAGACGGTTGACGTGCTATCCGTTTTATACGTGAGGTTTCAGATTCAAATCTTATAGCGGTCCAGTATTTCATAAAAAAAGGACAAAAACTCCCCGGAGCGTGAAGTGGAGCAATTTAAAGTCCAGGTAATGAGCACCGTCGGGCGTGTTATGGCATGGGGAATGGCAATAATCCGGAGCTGGAGACTCTTGGCAATAAACAAATCTTCTAAGAAAGCAATAAGTTTGATGAACAACCAGAACGGGTTAAACACGTTTGGATGGAGGAATCCCCACCTGTAACAACATTCAGCAAACCAGTTCCGATTCAACTTAAACCAGTGAAGTATGTTTGGATAGGACCCACTTGTGAAAGCATTCAGAAAACCCGTTCCAATTCAAAATGAACCAGTTAAACATGTTTTGATGGGGGAAATCCCCACTCGTAAATACATTCAGAGAACCCGTTATGAGCGCCGTCATAGTTGTTGAGGCACAGGGTAGGGCGCGCTTGATTCTGTAGAGGCTCCGAGGGTATCGCTGTCGGATCTGCCAAAGGGCTGGTCTAAGTGATTGAGGGGTTATACTAATCTTACCTAGAATAGTTTCAGATGTCTCTAGGAAAGATTTAGCAACAAGTTTTTTGCCTAAACTTATATGAGTCTGTTAAGCAGATACAGATAATAAAATTCTCCTCTTCTGTTCACCTCTGTTGTAGTACCTCACGGAAAAACCAGACGCTAAACCCAGATTTTCGGCACCGACTCTTTAATGAAATTATTTATCGATATGGCTTGTTCTGGCAGTTTCAAAATCACTTCTTAGTGTGTCTTTCTATTTATGAATAAGGTCGACTGACTCCATAGATGGTCTCTTTAACAGCCTAAAGTTTAGCCCAGTTCCTGAAACCGTAGCTTTCATGATGACCATCACGCAGAAGGCATGTACCAGAAGCACTTAATATTACATCTTTTTGGTTAGTACATAACACAAATTTAAATCAAATCAAATTCAAAAATAAAAATAAAAATTATCAGGAAATAACTGAAATTCATAGGGAAATGTTGACTTGAAATTTTGACTGCAAAACATGAAATTTTAGTGAATGATTTCCCTCAGAGTTTGGTGGTAAGCATAGCAATGGTGGACACATTGCTAGTGTATGCTACATCATATATGGTCATGAACTCCTTTTATTTGTTTTTAAAAAATATAAGAAAATAACTCCAAGACTTAGATTTCGGTACGTAAATATCATAGGGCCCGTTCCTCACCTTCTCGGAATCTTTTTACATCATCTGTTTATTTTTTTTTGTTTTCACTTAATTCGCCTTGTTTAAAGCTATGTCCACAAAAGCTCCTTCACGCCCAAGAAAAAATAAATATATGTACCAAATAAAAACAAATGTAGACCAAATGAAAAATAAAACAAAATCCTTTATACATGCCTCCCCACAGATTTGAGAATACTTCTTAGAAGCAAAGCTTTTGAAGTAAGGAGTTGGTTAGACCATGTTTCTTAGACCATGATGCCTTTCCATCGAAATAGGGGAACCATGACCATGCTTTCCTTTCCAAATTATAAAAAAAAAACCTTCAGAAAAATGAGTTTGTCAAAGAAAAGTAAAGGCCATTTTAAACTTAAGCTCAGCAGATACAAATACCTGTTAAAATTCAAACTCAAAACGACCAGAAATTACTATTAAAGAATAAATGAAACCCAAAACGTACAGAGATTGAATAAACAGCCATAAAAAACCAGTCATAAACAGATTAATAAACTAAAAACCAGTTTTATTACAAATATTTTCTTTTGTACTTAATATTGAAAACAAACATTAAAATTATAGTGAAATTTTGAACTGATGAGCTTTCAGCAATTAATATCATTATACATCAAATATTCAGTTTAATTTCTAAAGTTGTTCAAGACTAATATTGTTTCACTACAAACAAGAGTTTGGATACTGCCCCCTTCCTTAACTGTAAATAAAAACCAAAAGCCTACTGTGTCATTGGCGCTTCACTGAAAACGAATTATATTACAATATATGTTTTTTCCACTTCTTACAGCATTGAAAATAAAAATAAAATTAGAGCAAAAGAAATTCTTGAACTGATGGATCTTTCAACAACTAATATTATATATCAAATATTCAATTTGATGTTGTTTATAGTTTTCAGTAAAGTGCCAATGACGCAGTAGGTTTTAGACTTTTACAGTGAGAGAAGGGGGCGATACCCAAACTCTTGTTTGTAGGGATTTTTGTTCGTTTCAAACTTGAATTGCATATTCAATTTAAGTTTCACTTGTTTTAAGATTTATTTATTCATTTACATTAATATATATTGTATGTTTGTTTGCATTGATTGTTTATTTAATTTCTGTTCGTTTTAAGTTTCATTTATACTTCAATAGCAAAATATTTTCTTTCGTTTTCAGCTTGATTTCCATATTCAATCTAAGCATTACTCGCTTTAAGATCTATTTATTCATTTATATTATTACTTGTTGTATGTTTTTTGCTATGATTGTTTATTTAATTTCTGTTCGTTTTGGGTTTCATTTATTCTTTAATAGTAATTTCTGGTCGTTTTGAGTTGGAATTTTAACAGGTATTTGTATCGGCTGAACTTAAGTTTAAAATGGCCTTTACTTTTCTTTGAAAAACATATTTTTAGGAAATTTTTTTTTGATTAATTATTGTTTGTTTTTGATTGCAAAAAGTTTCAAGTTTTTGAAAATTCCTTATTTCAAAATGAAACTTCAAAAACAGTTAAATCTTCATTAAAGTATCAAAACTGGTATCAAAGTAACAATATCAAAGTCAAAGTGAAAAAAAGTTTGCCCCCTTTGAAGTGAGCTCCCTTTGAAGTTTGTACGACGATACCTTCTATATGAAGCACGTCTGGGAAAAAAAATAAATGGAATGTGGGGGGAGGCTAGCTGCCCTTCGATCGCTTTTTACTCTTAAAAGGTGAATTACAACTTTCAATTTCCAATCAAATGAGCCCTCTATGAAGTTTATACGAGCATCCCTTACATAACAACCATATGTGCCCCAAGACTTATTTCAGAGTTCAGACCAAACACATCTAAAATCTAAAGCGGATAACTTATGAACATTATTAAATCAGTGAATTCCGTAACAACAATTGGCTTGGGATTATAGTGACGTATAATCCTGTCCTATGTGTATCAATTAATTCGTTGGTGATAGACTTTTGGCGAGAAGTGGAATTTGAGATTGGGTAATTACTGATTGGATAGTTTAATAGCGCTGGTCGGAGAAACGTCAAATTTGGATTTCTCAAACACTGCATTTTCTGAAAGCGGGCCCCGAGTGATAGTTGGTTCTATTACCATACAGGGGCCCTTGCGAGTAAGTATCACTCCATGTTTTTTTGAAAATTTTTGAAGGCATAGTGGCAATATAGTCGAAAATTATGGCACTCACTGAAAACAACATTTTGATGACCGAATGGACGAAGTCCTGCAGAAAATCGCAAAGCTCTAGCAGGAAAATAAACTTCTACGGTCGGAAAACAGGTCGCTCAGATCCGAGCTTTAAAGAGTTAAATCGACCGCTCTTCGGTCAGAACTATACTCGAGAAGAAACAATCTTGTTATCCACGGTCTAGAATCTTCAGATGGCGAAGATCTCCGTCAGAAAGTAGTCGGTTTCTTCGAATCAAAACTCGGAATAGCTAAAGCGAATGAGATACGGATGAATGTGGTATGCAGAATTTCGAAAGAAACCGTCAAATGCCGAGTCGTCTGGCTCTAGCGGTCCAACACTGAGAAACAGCGCGCAACGAAAAAATTCCGCTGATCCGATTTTCGCTAGCCTTGAAAATTTTGATCGGTCAGAAATAATGAAAGAGTGTGGTAAACTGAAAAAAAAACGGTTTTAGCGTATCTGTTGACTTGCCAGCTGATCTCGGGAAACGACGCAAAGAACTTTTATCACTTGGTTATAAGCTACGAAATTCAAAAGTAGCGAGTGAGAAAATAGCGGAAACGCGTCTGATCCAAAAAGGGATCAAACTTTGGTTAGAAACAAAAAAAAATCAAAGACGGCTCAGGGGATGAAGTTTCCAGACAAATGCTACGATCCGCTCAAGCTCCCCCGCGCTAGCTCGGACGATGCGAATGATTCTAATTCGGACGCCTAGAATTTTTCTTTTTTTGTTAATATTTTGTTAATATTTTGTGAGGTTTGTGGGGCAGCTATAATGCTGAAGTAATTAGGAGTGAATATTGGTAAAATTAAAGTAGGGAAATTGATGAATAATTTAAATTTAAAAAGTATTATAACTGCGCCATGAGAGAGTGTTTATGTGTAATTTGCCGCTTGCATATTCTTGATTTCTGTTTATACAATGAGATATTTTTCCTTTTCGTGTGTTCTTGCTTTGTTTTTCTTTTCCAGAGTTATAAGAAAAGTTCGGGTTTACAAACTTCAGAGTGGTCTACTGCTCTTCTCAAAGGTTCAGCCATTGCCTCTCTTCAGTATGTTGGTAAGTAATGAATTCCTGTTCTAATCCTCCCGGGGGTGCCTCCTCGTCAACAAGCCAAAGTAATGCTAGATTAGTAGAGCTGGAAGACAATTTTTTGGATTTAGAAAATATTTTTGATTTAGAAATTAATAATGAATCAGATACCCCGTTATCTGATAAAAGTAAATTTCCTATAAGCCGTTATGAAGAAGTGTGTAATTTAAGTACGGGACGCTCTGACTCTCAGCTCACTGTTCTTCAACTGAACTGTCAAGGGTTATGCTCATCGTTCGCGGATCTAACGACTCTTTGTCAACAGTTGCAGCCAGATGTAGTCGGACTTTGCGAAACCTTTTTAACAAGACAAACAGATACCCTTCTGGAAATACCTGGATATACTTCCCATTTTTTGCACAGAACAGCATTGAAGAGAGGAGGTTTAGCTATTTACACACGGCAAGAGTACTCGGTATGCATTAACAAAGAAATAACCCGGAATATAGAAGGAATTTATGAATCACTTTTCCTGGAAATATGTTTACCTTCACAGAAGAAATTAACAGTTGGAGAAGTATACCGCCCACCGGCAGGATCTGTTTCTTCATTCTTGGAAAACTTAAGCCAAATATCGGATCATCTAGAGAAACAAGGGAATGAAGCTATCTTAATGGGGGACTTCAACATCAATCTTACTCTTCCTCTATCTTCCGGTGCGACAGATCTGCTTAGTATAATGCCTGCTTCGAATATGTACCCCTCGACGACGATTCCAACTCGAGTAACTGCCACTTCCCACTCACTGATTGACAACATTTTTTTCGACTCTGCCTCCAACATCAGCCACCGTTCTGCTATCCGACACTTCAGGACACTTCCCTCTGCTTACAAATTTCAACATACAGCATAAATATCCAAAGCCTAATGCTTCGATTAAGCAGGGGTTCACTACCTGGAAACTGAATGACGAGAACTTGAAAACTCTTAATCAAAATCTGGAGAGCACATCCTGGGAAAGTGTTATGAATACAGATGATGTTAATTCAGGATTTGAGGAATTTCATAACATTTTCATGAGAAATATATACGGATTGCTGTTTTGAAAAGCGTTCAAGGAAGACGGGACGAAAAAATCAACCCATAAGCCCTTGGATTAGTCATGGACTGCTCCAGTGTATTAACAGGAAAAATAAACTGTGGATGGATTACACAAATGACCCATGCATTGCAACGCTGGAGAAATATGAAAAATATAAAAAATGTCTTCGATCAGTTTTACGTAAAGCTAAACGAGATTATTTTAGTGGGAAAATAGCTGAAAGTGGCAAAAATTCTCGGAAAATATGGAAGGTTGTTAACTCTATACTGCCTCCCTGCAGCCCCCCACCTGAGCTTCTATCTAAATTATCTGTCAATGGGGAGACAGTAACAGAACCAGATAACGTTGCAAATGCATTGGGAACATTTTTTGCAGAAGTTGGCAGAAAAAACAGCAGATTCTGTTGGGAATTCCGCGAAGAGTTTTAAAGATTACCTTGGCCCAGCATGCACTAAGTCCATGGCAATAGCACCTGTCTCTCCATCTGAAATTCTGCTAATCGTACTAAATCTAAGAGGCAATTCGGCTTCTGGGTTCGACCGAGTACATACCAAAGTGTTAAAAGCAGTTGCGCCTTCAATCATAAAGCCCCTTACTTACCTCATAAATTTGTCTCTGCACAAGGGCACTTTCCCAGAACTGCTAAAGAAAGCTAGAATAATTCCACTGCACAAAGGGGGTTCTCGAGTTGACCCGGCTAATTACAGACCTATTTCTATTCTCTCAGTTTTTAAAAAGTTTTTGAAAAACCTATGCAACAGCAGCTACTCCAGTTTCTGGAGAAGAAAGGGTTTCTTAATAATCGCCAGTTTGGGTTCAGACCAGGGCACTCCACACAGGATGCACTAACGGCGTTAAGTTTATGGATAAACAAAGCTTTGGATTCTGGTCTACTACCTGCAGCGGTTCTGCTTGATATCAGGAAAGCATTTGATAGCATGTACCATTCAATTCTCCTCGGGAAACTGGAACATATAGGAATAAGAGGTGAAGCTGTGGATTGGTTCAGATCATATCTGAGGGACCGCAGGATTTATTTGGGAGAAGATCCTGGAAACGCTGTGCTCGTTAACTGCGGTGTCCCCCAGGGCTCAATATTAGGACCATTACTTTTCCTGATCCATGTTAACGATCTGAGTCGAGTGCTGAACCCGGCATGAACAAATCTTCGCTGCTGTAATTTGTGCCAGGATGAAAACTCCCTCCGGTCCGAAGGTGAAGATGATGAGCTCGTGGCCTTTGCTGATGACACCACGCTTGGTTGCTGTGAAACAGATAAGACAACGCTCATGTATAAACTGAGGGAGGTTCTGGAGGGGACGTATCTCTGGATGGATGCTAACCGACTTGTTATTAATGTTGAGAAATCTTGCGTTCTATTTTTTCCCGGGTTGGAAGTGTCCATCCGGAGATATGTGGTATCCGGACATCCAGAGGTGTGATTAGTCGGCCAGAAAAGAATTTTGCAAAATACCTAGGAATCCTCCTCGATGAGAACCTATCATTCGTGCATCATATTCAAGCAGTAGAGTTGAAGCTATCCCGGAATTTTGGAATAATAAAAAAACTGAAAAGCGCTTTGCCGCAGAAAACGCTGGTCCTCCTGTACAATGCTCTTATAAAACCCCATTTACAGTATTGTGCAATGATCTGGCAATCAACTTTTAAATCCCACCTGCGAAAACTGAATTCGATTCATCAACGATGCCTGATACTAATTGGAAAAAATGAAGAGTACTTGTCATTAGGGTCCCTGCATCAATTATCATGCTTGACCTTTGTGTTCAAGTTTTTAGCTGGAGAGCTGCCATCTGCGTTTAAAAGATTATTTCGACCTATTTCAGACCAGCATAATTTGCATACCCGATCATCATCAAACCTGCAAATACCCCTCACCCCGACCGTGCGATCAGATTTCGCTCCTAACGTAGCTTGTGCAAAGATATGGAACCTGATCCCAGAAGAGCTGAGAGGTAGGAGCTCCCTCGCATCATTTAAAAAAAGAGTAAAAAATCATTTAATAGCATTACAAATGAATAGTTAATAATAAAAAAAAAAAAAAAATTAGAATTAAATGTACGAGTAATAAATTTAAATTACAAATGTATGATTTTTAAATATGACGGGGTGGTTTCCCCTGAGGGTAAGGAACGGGAAGGTAATAGTTTTAGTTATTTGGTAAATGAGGGGTATGGTTGTGTCTGAGATTCTGAGCGGTGACCATTCTGCGTATTATGTTAAATTGTAATGATTTTGGTTCTCGGCGTCCAGGAATGGACTGAGTATTTTGATTATGTGTGATTTATTATTTTTATTTGTTAATAAACCCATTGAACTTAAACGTGGCATAACTTACAACGTCTACCCTCGGGCCCTGGGGGGTGTGTCGACACCGGAATTTTCGTTATCTGAACTGTGAACTAATTTTAACAAAATGTCTATCTCAAAATTTTTATCTGATGCATCTAGGGCGTGGAGGGTGGGGTAGTTGCTCTGCATCTAGGGCGTGGAGGGTGGAGGGTGGGGTAGTTGCTCTTTTGACTCTTAAAATATGAACGAAAACTTTCAATTTCCAATCAAATGAACCCTCTCCGAAGTTTATACAAGCATCCCTTCCGTAAAAACGATACATGCCCCAGAGCATTACTTACAAAACCTGCCTCCGGGCCATGGGGGATTGCGTCGACACAGGAGTTTTTCTTGTCTGACCTTTGAATTATTTTTAATGAAATGGCTATTTAAAATATTTTATCGGATAGGCTTGGGAAAAAAGGGTGTGTGTGAGGGGGGGGGGGGCTAGTTGCCCTCGGATATCTTTTGACTCGTAAAAAGTGAACTAGAACTTTCAATTTCCAATCAAATAGGCCCTCTCTGAAGTTTATGCGAGCATCCCTTTCATAAGAACCATACACGCCCCCAGGACAACATTTACAACGCCTACCCCTGGGCCCTGGGGGGTTGTGTTGACACCTGATTTTTTGTAATCTAATTTTTTGAAAAAAATTAAAAAACTGGCTATCTCAAAATTGGAAGCGGATGGGTTTGGGGGGAAAAGGCATGGGGGGGTAGTTGCCCTTAAATCTCTTGACTCTTAAAAGGAGAACTAGAACTTTCAATTTCCAATCAAATGACCCTCTATGAAGTTTATACGAGCATCCCTTTCATTAGAATCATACATGCCCTTAGGGCATAACTTAGAACCCTTCTCCTGGGCCTGGGGGGGGGGGGGGGGGTGTACTGAGACCGGATTTTTTCTTATCCGACCTTTGAACTATTTTTTTTTTTTTTTTAACAAAATGGCTATCCCAAACTTTTCATCAGATGGGTTTGGAAAAAGAAAGCGTGGGGGAGGAGGGCTAATTGCCCTCGGATCTCTTTTGACTATTAAAAAGTGAACTCAAACTTTCAATTTCCAATCAAATGAACCCTCTCTGAAGCTTATACGAGTATCCCTTTCATAAGAACCATATATGCCCCGGAGAAAAATTTACAACGCCTGCCCCCAGGCCCTGGGGGGTTGTGTCGACACCTGAGTTTTCGTTATCAGACTTATGAACAATTTTTAACTTAATGGCTATCTCAAAATTTTTATCGGATGCATTCGGCTAAAAATGGGGCGCGGGGGGGGTAGTTGCCCTCCAATCTCTTTTGACTCTCAAAAACTGAAATAGACCTTTCAATTTCAAATCAAATTAGCTCTCTCTGACGTTTTTACGAGCATCCCTTCCATAAGAACAATATATTCCCCCAGGGCATAACTTACAACGCCTGCCTTCGGGCCCTGGGGGCTGTGTCGACCCTAGGTTTTCGTTATATGGTCTTTGAACTATTTTTTTTTTAATGGCTATTTCATAGTTCTTATCAGATGGGTTTGATAAAAAAAGGGCGTGGAGGGGGGAATAGGTGCCCTCCAATCTCTTTTGACTCTTAAAAAGTAAGCTAGAACTTTCAATTTCCAATCAAATGAGCCCTCTTTGAAGTTTATTTTAGCATCTCTTTCATAAAACCATATATGCCCCCAGGGCATAATTACAACGCCTGCCCCCGGGCCCTGGGGGGTTGTGTCGACACCGGAGTTTTTGTAATATGATCTTTGAACTATTTTTAACAAAATAGCTATCTCAAAATTTTTATCAGATGTATTTGAGAAAAAAGGGCGTGGATGGGGGGCTGGCTACCCTCCAATATCTTTTCACACTTAAAAAGTGAACTAGAACTTTCAATTTCCAATCAAATGAGTCATATCTGAAGTTTAAACGAGCATTCCTTCCATAAGAACTATATATGCCCCCAGAGCATAACTTATAAACCTTGCCCTGAAGACCATAAGAGGAGTGTCATGCTCAAAGATATATTTTCAGAACTTTCAGCCACGTTGAACAAAATGGCTATCTCAAAATTTTGATTGGATGTGTTTGGAGAAATGGTGGGCGTGGAAGCGCTGTTAGTTGCCTTCCAATCACTTTCTACTATTAAAAAGAGACTAGCCATTTAAATTTCTAATCGAATAAGCCCTTTTTGAAGTTTCTACGACAACGCTTTCTATAAAATCCTTAACTGCCCCCAGGGCATAACGTACAACCCTTGCCCTGAGGGTTGTGGGGGGTTGTCATCCTCAAAGACCTATTTCAAAATTTTGATTGAATGTGTTTAGAGAAAAGGTGGGCGTGAGAGGGGGGTTAGTTGCCCTCCGATCACTTTCGACTATTAAAAGGATACTAGCCCTATGAATTTCCAATCGAATGAGCCTAGTTTCTATGACAAAGCTTTCTATAAAAAAACTTACATGCCCCCAAGGCATAACTTACAACCCTTGCCCTGAGGGCTGTGGGAGTGTCCTCCTCAAAAACATAATTTCAATCTGGAAATCAACTACGTAAACAAAATGGCTATCTCTAAATTTTGATTGGATGTGTTTGGCGAAATGGTGGGCGTGGAAGGGGTGTTCGTTGCCTTCTTATTACTTTTGACCCTTAAAAAGACACTAGAACTCTCGATTTCCAATCGAATGAGCCCCCTTTGAAGTAATACGACGACCCCTTCCATATGAAGTGCCTCTGGGGAAAAATTTATTTTTCCAAAACTGAGAAAAATTCTATAAATTCATTCAAAATTAAATGCAAGCCTAAGTCATAACACAAGGCATCTCAGAAGCCGTTTCACCATCTGGCTTGTCTCTAGCTTGCATAAACATAAAGGGGGTGTTTGGACGCTTTTTTTGAGAAATTTTAGAAGCGGTTTGCTGGAAAGAAAAAACATTTTTGTTGGTTAAATAATTGTTGGCCCGGCGGAAACACGCCTCTAGTATCAGATACACAAAGGCATGTTCACCTGTAGCAAATAGTGAACAACTCCTTGTCTCTGACAGTTGATTTCGTAATACTTCTTCCTCTTTGCGTTAAAGATATTATATTTATGGTTCGACATTATAATTACAAGACAGTGAAAGCTATCTCGTCTGCAATTGTTCAATAAGATTGACGCGTGATTAACAAATTAATAACCTATTTTTTTATCAAATCTGCGTATCAAAAGAATTTTCTCTTTCTTTGCTAAAAAGAGTTTTCGTAAAGGCCTCGTTTGATTAAAGAAATGTCAACATATCTCAAGCCTATTTTTATTTTTAACGTACGCAGGAAGTTTGTTCTCGGGGGGTCCCTATTTGTTGCGGGATTTTTTTTTCTTAGGCGTTTCGTTCAAATAGATAGAGTTGCTACTACGACATGAGCTATGTGTCGTAGGGTAATAAAAATTTTTAAACACGCTCCAATTCTTTAGGAATCAAGTAATGCGCAAGCTTTATGAACCCAATCATATAAGTAATATTTTCTGAGTTTTGGATGTGCTTGCATTGGATGATCTTTTTTTTTAAAACGTGGCAATTCTTAATCATAAATAAAAAAAACAGGAAGTTTCCCTATTTTTTAACTCAAACCCATTAAAGTAAGGAGCGACATTTAAAACTTAAGACGAAAACAGAAAAATTATTCCGTATATGAAATTGGGGCTGTCAGCCCTCCTCAACGCCTCGCTCTTTACGCTAAAGGCTATTTTTATTGTTTAAAAAAATAGAGTTGTGAGAAAGTCAAACGATATTTAGCGTTTTTACAGATCTTTCTTTTGTCAAAAACAGAAACCTCTCGTTACCACGAACTGTTTGACAATAGGGGGTCTTCTCCCTTTTTTCGAAAATCAGCCAAATTTTTCTCAGGAGTGGGTGAAACTTGATAGTTATGACTGTGTGATGCAGAATGGGGGCTTCCAGGGGAATCACGATTACATGGACCACTGGGTCGATACGATCACCCCTGGGGAAAAAAAAAACAAAAAAAAAACAAAATGGCAAAAAATGGAAAATTCCACATTTTTTGTAGATAGGAGCCTGAAATTGGCTTTAGCCGGGTCGCTCCTTACTTACAGTTTTCCCCAATGAGTTGAAATTGATAGTATGACTTTGAGCAGAATTGGAATATTGCATTTCTTTTTTTTAATTTCCGTTCCAATTACGATCACCCCTGGTGAAAAAACAAAACAAAAAAAACTGCATTAAGGTTGTATCCTTTTAGTGGTCTTTTCCTCCCTGTTTTTCGAAAATCAGCCAATTTTTCTCAGGCGCATAAGGAAGAATATTACAATGAAAATACGGAATGATCTACGTGTGAATAAAGAGATGGTTTTTGAATCAATGGTGGTTGAACTACGTTGTAAGTCAGGTAAAAATTTTTCTTTGTGGTGGTTGTTTACCGACCTCCATCTGAAAATGAGCAGGAATTTAGTGATTTGCTGGAGCGGCAAATGGATAAGTTGTCAGGTCAAAATCGCCCATGCATTGTTTGTGGAGACTTTAATCTTGATCTATTTTCAGTAAATGTAAACCCGAGAGTTCGAGATTTTTTAAATGTTACGTTGGGTTACGGTTTAAGACGGACAGTTAATATATGTAGTCGAGTGACTTTGCGCTCGGAATCACTTTTGGATAATATATTTGTTAATGTGAAGTATAATTTTGCTGATGTTATTTTGAATGATGTTTCTGATCATTTTGGTGTTCATGTTGTTATTAGAGAGATTGGTGTTCCTACAGCTATGAATATACCACCACAAATTTCTGCATTGAAAATGGATGCTGAGGCTCTTAACATATTCAGAAGAAAATTAAAGAACACTCAATTTGACTTTTTAGAAAGTAGTGATCTGCAAGTGAATGAAAAGTTTTCATTGTGGTATTCAGAAATAACTAAATTACTAAAAGAAAGTTGTACAGTTATTAAAAAGCCGGCTTTTCATGTTACCCCTAGAAAACCCTGGGTTACTAGAGGACTGATGAAGGCCATATCAAATCGAAGACTGCTATATAAATATTATGTAGTGTCTCCTGAGGCGAAAGTGAGATATAAGAAATATAATTGTGAACTCAATAACCTATTACGAATAGCGAGAATTAATTATTATAGAATGACTTTAAAAAAAGTGCAGGTAATCCCAGGCAAACGTGGAGAGTAATTTAGTCTGTTCTGAGCCCTTCCAAAAGTTCAATTTTACCTGAAAATTTCAACACTGATGCTTCGATTGTAGATAATATGTGTGACCATTTTTCTACTGTTGGTAAACGGATAGCGAACTCCACAATAAAATTTTCTGAGAATGGAACATACCACCAGTTTTTACCCAAGGAAAGTGATGTATCTGCATATCTGTAACCAGTGACTGCTAGTGATTACATACCACATTGTAGAACATGAGAAATAATGCTTTCGGGTGCTGACTTCCTTTCATTGCGTGTACTTAAGTATGTTTTCTCGGAAATATGCGACCAGGTTTGTGTTCTATTTAATATGTGCCTAAAATTTGGTGTTTTTTCCGACTTTATGAAAATTACTAGAGGGGTTCGCTTTTTAAGGGCGGAGGAAAAAAAATTTCCGAATGATTATAGGCCTGCTTCATTGCTGCCAGTTTTATCGAGAGTTTCTGAAAATTGATTAGTGGCAGGATGGTTGATTTTTTGAGAATAAAAAGTATTTTAGTAAAACTCAATTTGGATTCGCAAAGCAATGTCGACAGATCAAGCTCTTCTTTTTCTCGCGACTTTGTGAACGATGCTCTGGACCAAAGGTGGAAAGTTGCATCTGTTTTTTTTGGATATTGTGAAAGCCTTTGATGCAGTGGACCATGGACATCTTCTGGTGAAGCTGAGGAATTGTGGTTTTTGAGGTATGTTTTATCGTCTATTGGAATCTTTTCTCCAAGATCGAAAACAGTTTGTCAGTGCTGGTGAAATCAAATCGCAAGTTAAAAGTGTTGAATTCGGTGTCCCTCAAGGGTCTGTTTTGGGGCCACTACTGTTTCCTATATATATTGATGACCTGTGAAATGCTATCAATGGACTGTCTTTTGATTTAAAATCTAGTGGATACTGGAGCATCAAAATCTATTTTGCCGTATTTTGCTGATGACACGCATCTAATTGTTGCTGCAAAAACCGGGGAAATGCTTATACAGAATCTTCAGACTGGCATGTTAAACATTGAGAAATGGATGAGAGTTAACAGACTTCAGCTAAACCATGCAAAATCCCATTTTGTAATGTATTGGAGAAGTAGCAATTATTACCCTTGGATTGAAAAAATACAGTTCGGTGAAAATATTCTGCCTCAGGAAGTTTCGACAAGTTTATTTTATTATTATTTATTTTGTTTGTCTTTTTTTTTGGGGGGGGGGGCTAAGGATGGCAGGTAGTAATAGTGTATTTAGGGTTTTGTAAAGGGTGATGTCTGCCCATACAAGTTTAATAAACTTCGGGTTTTGTCGTTAATGTGTTTTATTTTTTTAATAAAACCTTTTTTTTTTTCTATTATAGTCACACCTATTGATTAAAGAAGAAATATACAATATTACAGTGCAAATTACGATCTTAAAAGTTATTGTTAAAATAGAAATCTTAAAAAATATCCATTTCAAGAAAAAAACGGAATAAATAGCGCATACAAATTTGGACAGGTGAAGGCAGGGTCTGTCAATCAAGTGATTAATTTACCATTATAAGTGATGCCAAGGCACTAAGATGATGACCAGTGTCACAAAGAATATGGGTATTTATAAGAGCGGAAATTGACCCTAGTGTCGACAAAAACAATCGCCAACACCATCTAGCTTGTCTTGGTATTTGTTTTAACCTCCTATTTCTATTTACTACCTCAATTTAATAGTCCTGAGGTTGCGCAGTGGGTTTGATCTCAGCTTGGTAATACTGGACCCAATGTTCGAACATGGCTGTAGCAACACACTTCAGGGTCGACGGAAGGACCTTAGCAGTCAACATGTGCGATTAATCTGATACAATACAATACACTAATTGTGTTTGCTGCCACAGCACAATGCTGCTTTTACTCTCTTCTGGTGACATAGGATTGAAGTTCAATACTCATTGTGGTAATAAAATTGCCCTTTTCAAAAATTTTGTCCTGTGGTGCTGTGGGTTTGATCTCAGATTGGTAATACAGGACCCACAGATCGAACCTAGCTGTATCAATAGACTGAAGGGCCGACACCAGGACCCTAGTAGTCAAGAAGCGCTGTTAATCCGGTACACTGTAATACACTAATTTTACAAATTAAATTCATTATACAATTTTGCCTTGTTCATATTTTAAAAATTGCCCAGAGACTCTAAAGGCTAGATTGCGCTGGTTTATTGTCGGCAATAGTGCCAGTTTCCACTCCGTAAGTTGGACTTCCTCTTTTCTATATCAGTCACACGTTAACGTATACCTAAAAAATTACATTAAATTGCGCCCAAATTTATTTTATACAATATCAATAATCATTATCCATGATGACCCTTACTTGAAATATTTCTTTTCTGATTTTGCTATTTTGTACTGTTTTTGTTTCCTTTTTGGATCGGTCAAGAAAATTTTTTTCATATTCATCGAAAATTAATAATAACACCTGTGTTTGCTACTTAGGGTATAACACGCACACATATACCATTGCGTGATGGCTACGAGGGTGGCGAGACAAATTGAAAAAAAACGCAAATGAAGTAGAAATGAATACGATTATAGAAGAATGTTCAGAACTTCAAATTTTGAGGAGACGGCAAAACTCGCAACTCTTCATATGTACCAAAGATTGAAGCACTTTTTAAGCATTCAAGTGAACATTCTAGAAATCATGGTGGCAGCGGTAATAGTACAGGGCGATTCTCGCCTTTGCACAGACCTGGGATTAAAAATGGCGCTTTCTAAGAAAGTATATATTGTAATAAATTGCGAATCATCTCTGATTCAAAAATTATAACTGCTATTTATGCACTGCTTGCTAATATAAATGTTTGTTCTGCAATTACGAAATAGAACTTTGAAAGTTACCAAAAACAGCCAGAAATCCTCTCAAAATGGTTTAAACTAAAAAAAAAAAAAAAAATTTGGAATCAACATTGCTAAGACCCATAATGAATCTGTCCAGCAAAAGAAAATCCAGGCATTCACCCTACCCCTCCCTCTTCGCCAAATTCTTGAATTACCACTAGACAGTACTGGAAAGCACTATGTGTATCAGCTATCAGATATGGCCAATTTTCACTACACGTAGGGCTGCATTCTAATATTCTCGCGTTACGAGAGTGAAAACAAAAATATAATATTAAACACCAGTTGTCATGCATTTTTTATATTCTAAAGTACATATCCAAACAAAATGCATTTCATTTAAATTTTGTTGCATGACAGATATTGTTTACGGGTAGATGGCATATATGTTTACAATGTGGCTGTGAATTTTCTTAAATCAGGTTCATTTTTCATATAATTTTTCAGCCAATCAGAAAATTGTACGAAATTATTATTGGTGTGAGTTGCGGTAGCTAAATCTTGCTTTAGTAAAATCTAATTGCGAGAGGCTTCAAGGTAGATTATTGTGACAGCTTCTGTTGATTCTAAAAATGAGTCTAAACAGAATAATCTTTGATAGTAAAGCAGAAATATTTTAAGTAAAGCAGAAACAATCATTTGGCGTTAAAATTATTGACCATTTTAAATGAGGGTAGGGCCTCCATTTTATACGAGGACAAAAAAAAAAAACACTTGCAACAAAAATTAAAATAAACGAGCAGAAAGTTAATTTCGAAAAGAATATGTAAAAATATAAGTAAAGAGCGATATCAAACCTTAAAGCGAGCAAATATTAAAGCGTAACGAGAGGGCATCTTTTATGATCAATTGTTCAAAAAAATAGAATTATTTATATCTGTTTAAAGAAAGTATTGGAAACGTACTATGGGTACTTTAGCATTAGCTGGTACCAGGGGCGGATCCAGGATTTTTTTTTAGGGGGGGGGGGGGGCAAAATAGGCTGATGTCATAAACTTGCGTTAGGACCAAGTTTAATTAACGCAAACTTGCGTTATTTAAGTAAACTACTACTACTTCAGACTACGTTAGGGGGGCGTGCCCCCCTCGCCCTCCCCCCTCTGGATCCGCCACTGGCTGGTACCCATGCGAGAAGTCAAGTTTGGTTAATGCTAATGAAATAAAACAAAATAGGATGAAAATATAATAGTTTAAAAATAAATTTGGGCTATATATTTGCACATTAGGGGGATGGGATAAATCATAGCATATATTAAAGACGTCACCTAACCTAGGTACCCTTTATCCCCCTAAACCCCAAAAAACAATAGTTTAAATATTGTAAACGCAATGACAAACCATGATTTACGATCCATTTGTCTATTGAGAGATACTCGTTTGACTAGTTTCCTTTAGCCTTTCCCTATACAGTATATCACGTGGGTACCAGCTAATACTAAAGTACCGTACCTCTGCTCAATTAAGCACCAGCAGCCTCTTGCACCTTAGATCGAAGGCGGTAGCATCCCTCTATCACTCAAAATAGTTTTGTTGTTTTAAGTCTTAACTTCGCTCTTTACTTGTATTTCAAAAACAAAACAAAAAAACCTTCTTTTTTTTGTTACCTTGAACCATTAGGGGGAGCAAACAGGAAACAAGCTGATATAGGAAAAGCCACCATGGCTTCAAGTTCATCGCTCATAGAACCCCTGAAAATAAACAACATTAAATAGGATAATATTTGAAACTTTTTTGTCGGCTCCTGCGTGTACACAGTCTTGATTTTTAGAAGAAGCAGCATTTATTCATTTATTCGTGATAACCGCACTTTTGCAAGATTTTGCAATTAGTTTTTATCATTTTTCAGTAACTTGCAGAAACTGCTTGGTTATTGTAATCCACCCCATTTTTAACCTTAAGAAGAGCTTACGGGGGAAAAATATTAAGAATTTAAAGAAACCGTCTGGTTATATTATGCAAAATGAGAAAAACAATTTTAGAATAAATGAATGACTTTGGTGGCTACTGCAAACCAATGCGACAGATTCAATTTGGATATAAAATGGACCTGTTTGGCTTCTTATACGAGTGAGCTATTACTAGCCTTGTTGGCAACTAACGTGTCCCTGATCATTACTTGCGTTTTTACTTAGGCACTCTTAGTTGACAACTCTAGGAACTAAGATTCAAACATACTTGTTGTAAGACAGTCAAGGAGCGACTAGAGTTACTAGATGTACGGAATAAGATAATGCACTCATAAAACGAAACTACGCCGAAACCCTCTATTCTCAAAAGATACGCCAAATGTCCAATTTGTCAAATAAAGTCGATTTTAAAAATGCACGATTTCAAGAATTCAACGCAAAACACCTAAAAAAGCACCCCAAATTACATAATTGTACCCTTCCTGGCAAAGCTTTGAGTGGCAGCCTTCGAGATTAAAATAGCAAGAAGCTGACACAGCTTTGTGCCGCTGTAATGGCCTAGGGCAGCTTTGCTGCTATGAGACGTTAATTTTTCTTTTTGTTCCTAAGGCCCAACACAATCAATAGGTTGGTTAATATATTCCAGATGATGAGAAAGGTCATCTTTGAGAAAAATTAAGGTTTTCGTGTGTTTTGAATGGTCTGGGGATTAGCAATATCAAGTAATACACATGTTACACCTAAATGGAAAAAAAAAAACCGATAACTAACTTCCAACTAACATTTTGTCGTTTAAATGTCATAAAGCGCCTAGGCTAAGACAGCTTCTAAGGCTCCAGCACACTGAAAGATGACGTCCAAGGAATAAAATACTCTCATATAATCAAGAATGCCAAAGCAAGTACCCCTTTCTAGGGCTATAACGAACGAAAGCACGTTTCATATTCTCGGGCATCTTTCAGGTTAAGTCCGATTGCCATAGTTATAATACTTGCGCGAGGAACGCGCTTTCAGCTCCAATTGCCATCACTGTAAAGTCATAAGTTCTGCTTTATTTATAGAGAAATAAAATCATGGGATAGTAATAAAACATAGTTAATGAAATAAAAAGGTTTGAAGAATCTAGAAGGAAAGTTAAGGAAAAGATGTATTCTAATCATTAGTTTTAATTTATTATTTGAGTTGTTTTTTCTTCAATGGTTGTTTGAAGTATGTAAAAGAGTAAAGTGGAGCTTTTGGATTGCTATTTTATTTGTGTTTTTCATTACGGGCAGTAGCAGCTCAAAGAGGAAATATGTATGTATCCTTCAGCATTATCAAGTATTGGTTGTGCAGTAAACTTTCCAGGAACAGTTGATACTAAACTTGAGAGTTTAGAATTTGATAATGTGGAAGATGGTTGGAATAATTTTAGAAAAATAATTTGTGAAGTTGCTGAAGGTGTCTTAGGGAAGAAAGCTAGGACTGCAGCTAAGAATATTAGTGAAACAGCGCTATGTTTAATAGAAAGTAGAAAGGACTTGTACAAGAAAAACCTGAGTGATTGATCAATTGATCATATGAAAACAAAAGGAATGTAAAGAAAGTGGAGAAAGTATTAAAATATGAACTAACGAGGTGTGAAGTGGAGGCTATGAATAAAATTCTTGAGTATCTGGAAGATACAGCTAGACGGCATAATAGTAAAATATTGTACTGGCATGTTAATAAATTGAGAGGGATTAGTTTATCCGGACTTGGCCCAGTTAAAGATAGGAACGGGGCCACAATTAGCGATAAGAAAAGAATTAAAGAGAGATGGGCAGAACATTTTGAGAATTTGCTAAACGGAGACAGAGTTGAAGGAAAAGATATAGAGGAAAATGAAAATTTTTGTGATACCTTGGATGTGAAGGAAGATTCGTTTTGCGAGGAAGAATTAGCAACAGTACTAAAAGGATTAAAAAATAATAAGGCTCCAGGCATGGGTGACCGCAGGTGCCTTGTTCCCCCCCCCCCCGTGGAATTTAGACCAGAGTAGGAAGAGAATAGAAGTGTAACAACTAATACAAGAAAAATAATTTCTTATTTTTGTTTTGTCTTTAAGAACTGCTATGAAACTTGTTTAGAATCAATTCAAAATTTAATTCAATTCTTAGATCTTAGATTAACTCAATATTGGTCAATATTTATCTATCTAAAGGAGACCGAAACCGGAGCCCAATTTAGGATGTAGAGTAAATACTCTCAAGGGCATTCTTATGCCCTACCAATAGTGCGACAAGCTTGATAAAGCTTACCGCATTTTGGAATTAATAAACAAAGAAAGTTTTATGTATATAAAGCGTCCCTACCAGGAGTCAGTTTGGTCTTGGTTTTTGCTCATATTTTGTCAAGCTAAAAACGTAAGTCCAATTTTTTTTATTCTTTTCCTTAATTTGTAAAATATAATCCTAGTTAAGGGGTAAGATTCTAATTTTGCTTAAGTCTAGTAATGATCATCCTGTGTCTATTCCATTGGTTGTATCCTATAAGGTCTTATCCTATTAGGAATTTTGCTTGCTTTTCTTTCATAATAATGAAACTTAACTTTTAGTTTAAACCTGAGCGGGAATTTCGTCAAGATACCAGAATTTGTGAATTAAAAATATTGATCTTTTAATAAATCAACAAATTAGTAATAATTAATCAGCAAATAATTCTAAATAAATTACAAATAAATGGCTTAAATTGAATAGTAAAATTAATAGTAATTAATAAAAATATTAATAAAACAGTTACCATTCTTTTTTTATAGTAAAACTCTTGGTTTTTCTATACCTGTATAGAATCACATTTTCGTACCACCCACTGTTTGAACTATGATCAGTCTAAAGGTATCATGATCAGTCTGCAGGCCGGCGTTTACGTCCCCCCCCCCGATGATTACCCCCTTGTAAAATACCCCTCCCCCGGAAAATACCCCCTGTGGAAAAAAGGCTCTCCAAATTTGAGAATTTCATTTGAGTTTTATTTTATATCTGCTATTCTGATATCTGGCCCCCCTGGAAAATTTTCTGTGGGCGCCCTGGGCACCAGGTGCTGATAGGGTGGTAATGAGTTTCTTAAATATGGTGGCTCTGAGGTTAGAAATAAGTTACTGAAGATTATGAATATGATATTTGAAAAAGAGGAAGTACCTAACGATTTTAGGAAAATCTTAATTAAGCCACTTTATAAGAAAGGCGATAAAAGTGAGTGTAGTAATTATCGAGGCATTAGTCTGGTTGCCTTAGGTAGCAAATTACTTACTAATATGATACTTTTTAGACTGAGAAATGCCATAGACAAAGTTTTAAGAGAAGAACAGTGCGGTTTTAGAAAAGGTAGAGGATGTCCCGACCAAATTTTTACTCTTAGGTTAATAATTGAGAAGGCCTGAGTTGTCAAACACCTTTGGTCCTCAGTTTTATAGATTATTAACAAGCGTCAGATTCTGTTGATAGAAGAGCTTTAGTAAAGGTTTTATCCTTGTATGGTATAACAGACAAATACATTAAAGTGATTAGTGCTATGTAAAAGAATAACACTGCTGCGGTTAAGGTAGGAAATGAGGTTAGCAGCTGGTTTTGAATTAAATCAGGAGTTAAGCGGGATTATGCTCGATCCCCTTTATATGGATTATTTTGATGGACTTCGTCTTAAGGAGAACAGGAAAGGCAATGGGAGACCACGGAATCAAATGGGGAGGAAAAAGTTCCCTGAACTTAGATTATGCTGATGATTTAAGCATCCTAGATGATAGTGTGAGCAAAATGAATGAACTTTTAGAGGTTTTGCGAGTTCAGGGTTCTAGAATAGGTTTGAAAATTAATGTTAGGAAGACTAAGTCACTAAGGCTAGGAATAAGTGAAGATGAAAAGGTAACATTGGGCAATGAAAAGATTGATAGGTGGGCAGCTTCACTTACCTTGGTAGTATTATTAGTAAAGATGGTGGGAGCAGTGAAGATGTTAATAGTAGAATAGCCAAGGCTCAGGGTGTTTTTTCACAGTTAAAAAAATTCTTGAAGAATAGGAAGATAAGTCTGCAAACCAAGATTAAAATATTAGAAGCACAGTTTATAGACAGTAAGCTTATCGCAGATAATTTCTGGTCTTCGGTCTCGGTGCGAACAAAAAGCTCCTCCCACTTGTTTCTGCCTTAGCGGATTAGTCTGTTATCGTCAATCACTGAGAAATGGTTATCAAGTGCATTATTCGTAATAGCGGGTTTCCACTTGTTTCGTGTCCAAGAGAAATCTGACTTGTCTACCCGCGAAAAAGATCTGATAACGCCTATGTTTCTATCTGCAAAAACGTTCTCCGGAGCACTCGCACCCCTGTCCGGGTTTTTTAATGGGAGAGATAGAGAATGATCATACTGCTAATTCTATAAACTATGATTAGAAGCTACAGTGACGACAGTGGTCAAATATGGCTCTGAAGCATGGACGCTCCGAAAAGCGGATGAAGATTTGCTAGATGTTTTCCAGAGAAATTGCTTAAGGATTGTTCTGGGTACCCGGCTGACTGACCGTATTTCAAACAATAGGCTGTACGAAGAATGTGGTTCAATACCGCCTCTAGGGCTATAATGAAAGAAAGGTTGAGGTGGCTAGGGCACGTTGTGTGGATGAAGGATGACAGATTGCTGAAGATTGTTCTTTTCGGCCAACCAACTATGGCTAAACGGAAAGCAGGTCGTCCTCGTCTGGGGTAGGAGGACGTCATAAAGAAAGATTTAAAGGAAATGGAAACTTCGTGGGAGGGTGTAATAAGGGAGGCTTTGAATAGATTGGGATGGAGGAGGAGCGTGCGTAGCTGTGTTGACCTCAGGCGGCTTGGTGCTGCGGTGAGTTTTTAGTAGTAGTAGTAGTAGTATAATCAGTCTAAATAAATGTTTATTCCTGGCACGCCCCTAGAACAACTTACTTTGCATGTTCATGGGCAGGCCAGAAGATTTATCTGACGAAGTGGTTTTCTACGCATCTTTACGGATGTGCGTTGTTTAGTTGTATTTTTTATCAAACTTATGTTAGTGTTTAACACGGTTACCTTACATTTTACGAATGGAGGATGAAAGATAGCCAAAGAACATGGTTTTTGACAACCCGTATGCGCCAAAAATAAAACCATAGCATAGTGTGGTGGGGAGATGTCACAAAGAAAGACTTAAAGGAAGTAGAAATTTCATGGGAGTGAATGAAGTGTGAAGCTTTGAACGGAATATGGCGGAAAAAGAGCATGCACAGTTTTATCGACCTCAAGCAGTTTGACGCATTAAAATACAACTTTGTTGAAGTTATGATGCTAGGGCTGTTTAAAAAAAAAATAGTTTTAAAAGTCGTATTTTAACGTAAGTTTCTATTTTATATTTTAATTTGTGTTATGCTGAGGACGGCCCTTGGAGATAGTGTTAAAATATTCAGTTAAAGTTTAGAATTTCAGTGTCTTACGAAAAAAAAAATCCCTATTGTTATACTTGTTATTTGTTGTTTACGGTGGAAAGGTACTGTGGTCTTCGTCGCTATTTAGTGTTTGCCATTAGCAAACAGGCTCTTAGAAAAAACCTAGACAGCATATCTTTTAAGTAATTAATTAAAAAAACTTTTTCCACAAAATAAGTTTTTCAAAGAAAAGTAAGAACTCCATTAAACAAAAAACGAGCAAAAATAAAATCAAATAATCTACCAAGCGTGAAACTACAACAAATCAGCATCGATAAATAAATGAAACCCAAAACGAACAGAAATTACAATAAATAACCGATTCAAACTCAAAACGAGCAGAAATTAACATAAGTTGGGCTCAAAACCCCTATGCCTTCCCAAGGCTAGAACATAATTTGCACTTTACTGAAAAAAATATAAATGTTTTTACTTTTATAACTTTAATAAATCAAATAATATTAACATTTTGATTACTAAATATCAGTATATGTATATTAAACTGACAATGCATATTCACTTGTATTTTTTTCAGTAGAGTGCAAATTATGTTCTGGCCTTGGGAAGGCATAGGGTTTTCAATTTCCAATTGAATGAGCCCTTTTTGAAGTTTCTACAACATCGCTTTCTATAAAAACCTTATGTGCCCCCAGGGCATAATTTACGACCCTTGCCCTGAGGGCTATGGGGGTGAAGGGGTTGTCATCCTTAAGGACCTAATTTCAAAACTTTCAACTACGTTGAATAAAATGGCTATCTAAAAATTTTGATTGGATGTGTTTGGGAAAAAGGTGGGCGTGAGAGGGGGGTAGTTGCCCTCAAATCACTTTCGAGACTTTTAAAAGGGTACTAGCCCTTTGAATTTCCAATCGAATGAGCCATTTTTCAAGTTTCTGCAACAAATGATTTCAATAATAACTTATATGCCCCCAGGGCATAACTTATAACCCTTGCCCTGAAGACTGTGGGGGAGTGTTCTAATCAAAGGTACCATTTCCTGAGCTTTAAACTACGTGGAACAAAATGGCTATCTCAAAATTTTGATTGGATGTTTTTGGGGGGAAATGGTGGGCATGGAAGGGGTGTTAGTTGCCTTCCAATCGCTTTCGACTATTAAAAAGGGCACTAGCCATTTCAATTTCCAAACAAATGAGCCCTTTTTGAAGTTTCTACGACAACGCGTTCTATAACAAACATTATATGCCCCAAGGGCATAACTTAAAACCCTTGTCCTGAGAGCTGTGGAGGGGGGGGGGGGTTGTCATCCTCAAAGATCTAATTTCCTGAACTTTCAGCTACGTTGAACAAAATGGCTATCTAAAAATTTTGATTGGATGTGTTTGGGGAAAAATGGGCTTAAAAGGGGGGTTAGTTGACCTCAAATCACTTTCGACTATTAAAAAGGGCACTAGACCTTTGAATTTCCAATCGAATGAGCCCTTTTTCCAGTTTCTATGACAAAGATTTCAATAAAACTTTTATGCCCCCAGGGCATAACTTATAATCCTTGCCTCTGAAGACTGTGGGGTGAGTGTCCTGCTCAAAGGTATAATTTCCTGAACTTTAAATTACGTGGAACAGAAAGGCTATCTCGAAGTTTTGATTGGATGAGTTTGGGGAAATGGTGGGCGTGGAAGGGGTGTTTTGTTGCCTTCCAATCACTTTCGACTATTAAAACGGGCACTAGCCATTTCAATTTCCAATCGAATGAGCCCTTTTTGAAGTTTCTACGACAACGCGTTCTATAAAAAACCTTATATGCCCCCAGGGCATAACTTACAATCCTTGCCCTGAGGGTTTCGGGAGGGTTGTCATCCTCAAAGACCTAATTTCTAGAACTTTCGACTACGTTGAACAAAATGGCTATCTTAAAATTTTGATTGGATGTGTTTGGGGAAAAGGTGGACGTGAGAGGGGGGTTAGTTGCCCTCCAGCCACTTTCGACTATTAAAAAGGGCACTAGCCCTTTGAATTTCCAATGAGCCTTTTTGAAGTTTCTACGACAAAACTTTCCATAAAAACCTTATATGCCCCCAGGGCATAACTTACAATCCTTGCCCTGAGGGCTGTGGGCGAGTGTCCTCCTCAAAAACATAATTTCTATCTGGAAATCAACTACGCTGAACAAAATGGCTATCTCAAAGTTTTGATTGGATGTGTTTCGGGAAATGGTGGGCGTGGAAGGGGTGTTAGTTACCTTCCAATCACTTTCGACTATTAAAAAGGGCATAGGCCACTCCAATTTCCAATTGAATGAGCCCTTTTCGAAGTTTCTACGACAACTTCTTCGACACGATGTGCCCTGGTCTAAAGGGAAAAAAAAACATTGTGCCAACATCGTTCTTATATGCCCCGAGGGCAAAACTTAAAACCCTTGCCCTGAGGGTCGTGGGGGGAGTGACATCCTCAAAATTTATTTTCTTTGTGTAAATCAACTACGCTGAACAAAATGGCTATCTCAAAATTTTGATTGGATGTGTTTCGGGAAATGGTGGGCGGGGAAGAGGTGTTAGTTACCTTCCAATCACTTTCGACTATTAAAAGGGCACAAGCCACTCCAATTCCCAATTGAATGAGCCCTTTTCGAAGTTTGTACGACAACTTTCAGTCATGATTCATTCCCCGAACGAGTAACACCTTAGGCGCTCCGTGCCTGCGGTAGTTTTGGCTGAAGAGTGAAATAGCTTGTGAGATTAATGTTTTGAATTGATGAAAGAAAATTTTTTTGTGTGTGATTATTGCTTTTACTGAAGAATTGCATGGAGTAAAAGAGGATTGGATTTGAGTCATTATAAACAGAGCCTTTGATTACCGACGTTGGAAAAGGTGTTTGCCGTGCCAAACGGCTAAAAGCACTGCACGCTAGCAACATCGTGGATAAACAATCGTTGCCGGCTGAGGTAAGACTATTTGTCCATTTTTTTAATTGCTGCTTATTCATGGGGCGAAATAAAAGAAACCGTAAAGAAGTCTCATTCGAAGAGGATCAAAATGATTATTCGTCATCTTCACCTAAGGAGGGAGAAACTTTGTCAATTTCGACGCTGGCTCGGAGCTTTTCTGAAATTCTAACTATAGTGAAAGACAATGGAAAAAAGCTTGACGGTATCACGGACCAGTTCAAATCTCTGGAAACCCGGGTCAAATCGCTTGAGGAAGCGCTATCTGGCCAATCGCAGCAATTTTCGACGATCCAGACCCATGTGGCGGCTACTGAGAATGAAATAATAAATGTAAAATCACAGATTAGTGTTGTTACAGCTGAGTCAGTGTTTCTCCGTGAAGAAAATAATCAGTTGAAAAATCGGTTAATGCATTGCGAGTATAGAATGAATGAGAAAAATATAGTGGTTTGGAATGTACCTTGCGATAATAAAGAGGAAGCTAAAGC
Source organism: Artemia sinica (assembly GCA_027921565.1). Lineage (NCBI taxonomy): Eukaryota > Metazoa > Arthropoda > Branchiopoda > Anostraca > Artemiidae > Artemia > Artemia sinica. Next base: position 15,271,643 of record CM051272.1, read on the forward strand.
GATTTTCAAAACTGTTTGTGAAGAAGGACTAGGTGTAAACGAGACCCCAGAATTTGCTGTTACAGAAGTAAAAAAAGAGCGTAGATATTTTAAAGTTACTGTTCGGTCTAAAGAAGAAAAAATAACGATTCTGAAACAGAGTAAAAAACTTAAAGGAAAGACTGTTTGCGGTCATAAAGATATTTATCTTAGTGATGATGCTCCGACGGCAGTGAGAGATATTAGAAAACGGCTGATTGAAAAAAGATCAAGCTTGCTGATTGTGGTATTCAAGCATGGGTAACAAAATCGGTTCCACCTCTCCTTTTTTTGATCGGCCAAATGGCCTGCGTGTTTCTTTCTCCGTGAATGACGTGATTCCTGAATTGTCAGTGCCGATAAATCCTCGAGGTGGGCCTATGCAATGCTAGGCGGGTTGTCATATTTATATTTATATTAATTATTTTAGTTCAATATGGTTTTGAGATTATTATTTTGTTGTGCTTTTACTTCTTTGTTTTTTTTTTTGTGATAGCATATTGGTATGAAGTAATGTTGTCTCGTGTTTTTTTTATCTTCTTTTTTTAAAAAAGATGTTGTGGATGGAATAATGTAAAAAAAAACAAAATGAGGAAAAGTATTAATGGTGTATAATGTATAGCGCGGTGCGGAGCGTACCGGGTTGTGATTGGAGTTCTTATGGATTGGTCTTGGCTTTCAGTGATACTAGGCCTGGAAACAGTAGCAGTGTTTTTTTGGTTTTGATGAAGATATTTATGTTTCTAAATTAAAAGTTGCGCAGATTAGTCGTACTGAGGGAAAACGACTTGGAATGGAGATTACTTTTTTTTGTTTTGTTTTTTAAACTGTTATTTTTTATTATGGTTTGCTGGTCTTTTGGGGCATGGTGTGGTTTCTCTTAACGTGGGGTTAATATTTGATAATGGATAGAGATAATCGTGAAATTCCATCATCAAGGTTAAAAGAATTTGAGCGGAATTCTCTTTCATTTCAGTCAATTTTTCAAACTATTGTAGCTGGTGATGATGAAGATACTTCTAGTAATTTTGATATCCCAAAAAATCAATATATATTTATGAATGAGCTGGTAAGAAAAAATGTAAATACAAGTAGGATGTCGTTTTGGAATTGCCGGGGTTGGAGGACTGCGCAGGATGTGATTGAAACTTTTTTGTCGGATTCAGATACAGATATATTAGGCCTATGTGAAACTTTTTTAGATGATTTTTCAATTGAAAATATACATGTAAAAGATTACCAATTTTTTCACATCGGTCGGAAAAGACAAAAACAAAGGGGGTCTAGGTGTTTTAATTAAAAATTGCATACCAGCACGTATAAGGATTGATTTTTTGCCAATGAATATTGAAATGATTTTTGAATCTTGTGTAGTTGAATGCTCTTTTCCAAATAATCGGAAGCTTTTAATTGCAGTTATTTACCGTACTCCGTCATCCAGCCAGATAGAATTTAAAAATCATTTTGAAAGTATGTTGGATAAATTAGCTAGTCTTATACTCCTTATTTAGTTATGGGTGATTTTAATATTGATTTAATGAAACTCCTATCTGCAGATCAGAATAGAATAGATAGAAATATTTTGCAGTTTTTGGAGGGCCCACTATCTTATGGACTAAACCCCGTATGTTTTTGCCCTCTAGAATAGCTGATACATCATTTTCACTTATTGATAATATTTTTTCACCTTATAGTGCTGTTAATACATTTATTATTCCTGATGATTCATCTGACCACTATATAATTATGTCGGATTTTCTTATAAATTTTCCGCATAAATAAAAAAAATCAAACCAAGCGTAGAGATTTTTCACATAAAAATGTGTTAAGGTTAAAAGAAGGGCTTGGTGATGTTGATTGGAGTCCTGTAATTGATGAGAAGGATCCGAACCAATCATTAGATAAATTTTATTATATTATGAATGAAAAGCTTGATCTTTTTTGCCCATATAAAAGCCCGAGAGGAAAGAAACTTACCCCAAAAAAACCTTGGATAAATGAATCACTTTTGAGATCTATTAATGAGAAAAATCGTTTATATAAAATTAGAATAAAATATCCCACGGAAATAAATATAACGCGTTTTAAAAATTATAAGAATATGCTGGTAAGGATCCTTAGAGTAAGTGAAAGACTTTATTATGAAAATTCTTTTCGAAATCCAGATTCCCCTAGAAAAACTTGGAGTTTGATTAAAGATAAAATTGGAAGAAATAAAAAGTTGTTACACCCTGAAGTGTTATTTGATATTAATGGTAAAGAATTTAGAGGACCACAAGCTGTTGCTAAGAAGTTTAGTGAATATTTTGCTAGTATTGGATCATCTGTTGTTTCAGGAGAAGTTGACCTTTCTTCCCCAAGGTCGCATAAAAAATATCTACCGCCCACTGAAGATACGAGCATATTTATGGCCCCGGTTACTTTTGCAGAATTTCAAAAGGTCATTAAGAATTTAAAAAAATGGTAATTCATTGGGATATGATGAACTTTCAACTAATTTGCTAAAAAATATTGCAGGTGAAATTTTTGAACCATTGCTTCATATTTTAATTATGTATTTTCTCAGGTACATTTCCTAAAAGATGGAAAATTGCACGTGTAATACCATTGCATAAAAAAGGAGATAAATCTGATACAAATAATTATCGTCCTATTGCAATTTTATCACCATTGTCTAAAGTATTGGAAAAAATTTTAAAAGGAAGGATTACTAATTATCTAGATAAAATAAATTTTTTTACCAAACATCAGTTTGGATTTAGGGCAGGCCATTCGACGGAACAAGCAGTTGCAGCTCTTGTATTAGAAATAAATGACTGCTTAGATAGTAATTATCATGTATCTACTGTTTTTTATGATGTTAAAAAAGCATTTGACACTTTAAACATGAAATTCTTTTTGATAAAATGGAAAATTCCGGTATAAGAGGGAAAGGACTAGAAATAATAAGATCATACCTTTATGGACGTAAAATCGTGGTAGATGTTGATGGACATTTGTCTAGTTTAAATGATCTTGAAGATATTGGTGTCCCACAAGGATCGGTATTAGGTCCGCTTTTATTTTTGATGTATATTAATGATCTCCCACGATGTTTGCAGGGAAATAATGGTCTTGCAATTTTATTTGCAGATGACACAGCTGTTTCTGTTAAAGCGAAGGATTCATCTACATTGATTCAAAATCTGTTTAACACTGTTAGTTTCAGTTAATCGATGGTTTGTATCTAATTATTAGTACCGAATTTTAAGAAGACTGAATTTATGGTTTTTGGTCATTCAAAACGTGCTACTAAAAAAATTTCATGTCAGGAGCTTCAGGTTGGTGAGCATAAAATACGTAGAGTTCAATCATATCGTTATTTAGGAGTTTTTATTGATCCCCTTTTGTCATTTCAAAACTCATATTGATCATTTAAGGGTGAAACTTTCGCAAAATATTGGGTCTATGTATCGTTTGCAACATGTTTTTCCATTTTCAATTTTAAAAATAATTTATCATTCTTTGATTGCTCCTTATTTAAAATTATTGCACAATTATTTATTTAAATACTTTTTGGAAGCATATAAAACCCCTACAGATCCTTCAAAATAAAGCAGTGAGAATACTTGGAAATTTTTTACATCGTCCATCAAAACTTAGAGATGCATCGGAAACTGAAACATTATTTCTTTTCTTGAATTTATTAGATCTGAAACATATAAGAGAACTTAATATATCAATATGGCATTTTAAAATACAAGATCCTAGTAGTTTATTTTTATGAAAAATCTCTGTTGATTCTGCCCCTCCTTCGGCTCTTAGGTGTTCTGGAACATATCGAATTCCCTTTGTTAATTGTGAAAGATCTAGATTTTCAATTAGATACCAAATACCATTTATTTCAAATAAATATAGGCTGAAAGATAGAATTCAAATTGAGTCATTTCGGCAAATATCAGTTCTAAGGAAGAAAATATTAAAATTATGTATTGACCTGTGATGGTGGAATAGAATTTTTTATTATTATTATTATTTTTTTTGTTCATATTTGTTACCCATGTTGGGATAGCCTTCCATGCCCCACTTGTCCAGCGTTTGTTTTCTTTATGTTTGTTATGTTTTTTGTTTTTTTCTTTAACCAGGTTTTTTTTTTTCTTTCTCTTTTTGTTATGATGAGGAAATGTTTTTTGTTTTTTTTTTTTTTTTTATTAATACCCAATTTTACGAGCTTTGCTCTCTGTTGGGGGTATAATGTTTTTTTGTTATGTTGATTTATTCAAAAAAAATCTTCTTCTTCTTCTTCTAACTTCTTCGATACGAAGTGCCCTGGTCTAAAGGAAAGAAAATAATAAATAATACATTGTGTCAACATCGTTCTTATATACCCCCAGGAATAATTTAAAACCCTTGCCCTGAGGGTTGTGGGGAGTTACCCCCTCAAAAACATATTTTCTATCTGGAAATCAACTACGCTGAAAAAAAACCTATCTCAAAATTTTGATTCGATGTGTCTGGGGGAATGATGGACGTGGGGGGGGGGGCTAGTTGCCCTCCAATCACTTTCGAATATTTAAAAGGGCACTAGCCACTCCAATTTCCAATCGAATTGAGACCTTTTCGAAGTTTCTACGACAACTCCTTCGATACGAAGTGCCCTGGTCTGAAACCAAGAAAAAAAAAAAAAATTGTGCCAACATCGTTCTTTACTTATTCAGCGCTATTGCACTGCCTATGATCTGCTTTTTAGTCTTCTATGAGACTTCTATAAGTCTTTAGTCTTCTCTAAGAAAACTTTTCTTATCTAAGATTTGAAAGTAAGTTGCCATGACCATTGACCACATGCAATTGTTTTACTGCGACGCTATCAAATGTTGTATAATAGTGCTTGTTTTCTAATTTTTGCCATACCCAATTTCTCAATTATGTTGTTTTATTTATAAAAGGGGGAGTATAAAAGAGAGGGGAATTTTGATGTTGTATTATTGCACTATAATCGGAAGTGCGTATACTGACAGAAATTAGAAGTAATTGAACATTTGAGAGTCGTCGAAAAATTTGCTATGCCCAATCACCCATTCATGCTGTTTTATTTATAAAAGGGGGAGTCTACAAGAAGGGAAATTTTTTGTCATATGTCATATTATTGCACTATAGTCAGAAGTGCATATACTGACAGAATTTCGAAGTAATCGAGCATTCGAGACTCATCAAAAAATGGCTCACAATTTAGCAAATTTATGCGACGAAATACAAAAAGAATTTAAAAATAAAAAAAGTCAGTGAATTGAGTGAAGTGAGCTAATAAAAAGAGATAGGTTCGATAACGACAAATATCATTTTGATTTTGTTCGGCACCGCAGGAGGACGCTGTTTGTTTCCATCTTTTTGTTATTATCATTATTTATTTGTTTTAGAAATTAGCTAAGTATTTTTATTAGTTTCCCATACTCAATGGCATCTGCTAGCATCTTGGCAATCAAAAATGTCAGATTTTGCCACGGGTTTCGATGAAGGATAAGAAGCAACATATGGTACAAGCATCGATATATTAATTTAGATGATTTCTGATTAAAACTCAAGGGCGGATCCAGGATTTTTTTTCGGGGGGGGTACTAATTTATGACTTTTTCGGGGGGGGGTAATTTTTGACTCATTTTTTCGACTAATTATACTGATTTTACCTAGATTTTACTAATTTTCGACTTATTTCGACTCGGTCAAAAAATTTTTTTTTGGGGGGGGGTCAAACCGGGTAACCACCCCCCCCCCCTGGATACGGCCTTGTTAAAACTTATTGGGTGCAATTAAAGTTCAGATCCATATGTTCTGTATTAATATGTGGCAAAAGTGAACCAAAGTAAAAAAAAAGTTGAAGTCAAAGAAGAATTTCTTAAAATTGGTCGGATATACAGTAAGTTTCATACAAATTATTTCCAAAGGGGCCCTCCCCCTTCCTACGATTGTAACAGCAGCACCTCTATGTAAAGAGTAACAGGGGCTCAACTATAAGCACAATATGAAATATAATTTTTGAATTAGTATTTGTGCCAGGAAATATAATACGGAAGCATAGAGATTTCCGCTCTCATGAAGTTTTTGTTCGATTTTTTTAGGCTGAGTATCTCAGAAATTGACTCTTGAGTGTACTCCGAGCAAGAAACTGACTTCAAGAACTCAAACTTTACCCGTTACTCCAAACGAAAGCCCTAATGCTTTAGCAGTTTTCAATGAAAGTCAATATTTTTAAGTTTTTAAAGTAACCTATAACAAACAATTAGATAAGAAATTAAACCTATTGGATATTTGTAAAAGCGAGAATCTACCACTTATTTTAATAATTAATAAAAAGCCGATAAAAATTATTCTATTGCGGTGCTCAACATACCCAATACTGATCATGATTCACTTTTCAAACCTTTATCTTGATTAATGAAAGATTTTCGAAATAATGAAATTACAAGAAGAGGTGCCTAGCGAGGTACGTAAACAGGGTGCGTACGTTGTATTATTCGCCGGGATTTCCACCCAAATGTAGTCCGTAGGACGTACCTTTCGCTACCTGGTTACCCTTGTTCTTGTTTTTTCCAAGGCAATCCCATTGAATCGGTGACTAGAGAACACTTATACAAAATCGTTTACAGGTAGACACGCCGAATTTAAGCTCGGATAGGGTAGGGCACAACTTCGAGAAAGAAACGCAAAAAGTGGGCAAATTACAAGGTAACCGTATAAGAATGCAGGAAGATTTTGAAAAGCACATTTAGAGACTCAAATTTCTACGGGAAGTGAGCCCGAAGAATCCCCCCTTACGTATGGCTCTAGGTATGCAAGCTTGTGCCTGTCTCACAGTCCCAGGGCTTCAAGTGGGAGAGGAGGTCTTTCGTCTTCTAAAAAAGGGGCGTCTTTTAAAATTTATGGTGCCCTTTTCACTACAGGTACCCTTGCTAAAAGGGTTTTATTTGTGGTATCCCATAAATAATTTGAGTATCCTATTGCATTAAACTCAGGGGGACTAAAAATCATCCGTATGACTTTTCAGTCTCCAGCGAATCGCTGCCCGTAATGCTGGTGGAGCCATTATATGTGAATTTGTAGCATATAAATATAAAGGAGTTTAAATAAAATTACACTTTTTTTCTTTTTCTTTGACAAACATCTAAATCGAAATTGAAGCCAAGATAAAAAGGTATTAACACTGCAGTACTTTATTAAAAGATAAACTATAGGGTACTTTGAATATGCGCAACATTTCTTTTTAATTGAGGTTTTCACTTTACCCTGTACGACTGCGCTGGATTTAATTATTGTTCCTATAATAGCTCAAATTACAATGTAGCCGCACCGTCCTCCTAAGGGGAATAATTTAAACGCAGTTATGAAATAATAACATCATAAAAACATCAGGAAAAGAGAAAAAGTGTGCTTTTCAACGTCTATAGGGGGAGTGGGTAATTTATTCAATTTTTTCAATGCAATGCAAAAAAATGCATTTATCAATGAATATACCGAAAAAAAATTCTATATCTCGGGGGGTCAAAATAATCTATAAGAGGTTGGAGAGAGGCAGAAACACTAGGGGACATCCTCCTCCAATTGGCGTCACTAGTTTGAAACTAGGATCTTAGTATAAAACTTTAGTATGGTTTTTCATAAAAAAAAAATAATAATTACATTGGGATCTTTAAAATAAAGTTTAGAGAATTAAACACCCTAATATGAAAAAGGGAGGAAAATCGTCCAAATGGATTTACTGATAAAGAGAAAATTCAGGATTGATATGTATTGAAATATAATGTATAGAAAAATGCAATACAGATAAAAATATATGTGGATGTAATTACTGCCAGAGCTATATTATGACAAAAACTATAAATACTGGATGAAAACCGCAGATCAGACTCTGATAAAACCACAAAAAGTAAAATTTAAACTTGACCATCAACAGTTAAATTGATTTGTAGAGAGAGAATAGTAGATTAATAGAAAGTGAAATCTTGCGAATTATAAAATGATATACAACAGTGAAGTACACCTAGCCATCAGCCTTTACATAAAAAAAATGGTTTCACTTTTATTCAATTTTGAATTGATTTGTTGTTGGCAAGGAAGGAGCTTTTATCTTGTTAAAGAATTTTGAATTAAATTGAAAAGTATGGCCGCTCTAAGTTTCAGCAGGATATAAATAAAATAAATAGAAATTAAATTATATTGATATTGCAGTCCAATATCAAAACATAGT
>CM051272.1:15279981-15406981 GCA_027921565.1 Artemia sinica
AGAGTGAAATAGCTTGTGAGATTAATGTTTTGAATTGATGAAAGAAAATTTTTTTGTGTGTGATTATTGCTTTTAACTGAAGAATTGCATGGAGTAAAAGAGGATTGGATTTGAGTCATTATAAACAGAGCCTTTGATTACCGACGTTGGAAAAGGTGTTTGCCGTGCCAAACGGCTAAAAGCACTGCACGCTAGCAACATCGTGGATAAACAATCGTTGCCGGCTGAGGTAAGACTATTTGTCCATTTTTTTAATTGCTGCTTATTCATGGGGCGAAATAAAAGAAACCGTAAAGAAGTCTCATTCGAAGAGGATCAAAATGATTATTCGTCATCTTCACCTAAGGAGGGAGAAACTTTGTCAATTTCGACGCTGGCTCGGAGCTTTTCTGAAATTCTAACTATAGTGAAAGACAATGGAAAAAAGCTTGACGGTATCACGGACCAGTTCAAATCTCTGGAAACCCGGGTCAAATCGCTTGAGGAAGCGCTATCTGGCCAATCGCAGCAATTTTCGACGATCCAGACCCATGTGGCGGCTACTGAGAATGAAATAATAAATGTAAAATCACAGATTAGTGTTGTTACAGCTGAGTCAGTGTTTCTCCGTGAAGAAAATAATCAGTTGAAAAATCGGTTAATGCATTGCGAGTATAGAATGAATGAGAAAAATATAGTGGTTTGGAATGTACCTTGCGATAATAAAGAGGAAGCTAAAGCGATTTTCAAAACTGTTTGTGAAGAAGGACTAGGTGTAAACGAGACCCAGAATTTGCTGTTACAGAAGTAAAAAAAGAGCGTAGATATTTTAAAGTTACTGTTCGGTCTAAAGAAGAAAAAATAACGATTCTGAAACAGAGTAAAAAACTTAAAGGAAAGACTGTTTGCGGTCATAAAGATATTTATCTTAGTGATGATGCTCCGACGGCAGTGAGAGATATTAGAAAACGGCTGATTGAAAAAAGATCAAAGCTTGCTGATTGTGGTATTCAAGCATGGGTAACAAAATCGGTTCCACCTCTCCTTTGTTTTGATCGGCCAAATGGCCTGCGTGTTTCTTTCTCCGTGAATGACGTGATTCCTGAATTGTCAGTGCCGATAAATCCTCGAGGTGGGCCTATGCAATGCTAGGCGGGTTGTCATATTTATATTTATATTAATTATTTTAGTTCAATATGGTTTTGAGTTATTATTTTGTTGTGCTTTTACTTCTTTGTTTTTTTTTTTTGTGATAGCATATTGGTATGAAGTAATGTTGTCTCGTGTTTTTTTATCTTCTTTTTTTAAAAAAGATGTTGTGGATGGAATAATGTAAAAAAAAACAAAATGAGGAAAAGTATTAATGGTGTATAATGTATAGCGCGGTGCGGAGCGTACCGGGTTGTGATTGGAGTTCTTATGGATTGGTCTTGGCTTTCAGTGATACTAGGCCTGGAAACAGTAGCAGTGTTTTTTGGTTTTGATGAAGATATTTATGTTTCTAAATTAAAAGTTGCGCAGATTAGTCGTACTGAGGGAAAACGACTTGGAATGGAGATTACTTTTTTTTGTTTTGTTTTTTTAATTGTTATTTTTTATTATGGTTTGCTGGTCTTTTGGGGCATGGTGTGGTTTCTCTTAACGTGGGGTTAATATTTGATAATGGATAGAGATAATCGTGAAATTCCATCATCAAGGTTAAAAGAATTTGAGCGGAATTCTCTTTCATTTCAGTCAATTTTTCAAACTATTGTAGCTGGTGATGATGAAGATACTTCTAGTAATTTTGATATCCCAAAAAATCAATATATATTTATGAATGAGCTGGTAAGAAAAAATGTAAATACAAGTAGGATGTCGTTTTGGAATTGCCGGGGTTGGAGGACTGCGCAGGATGTGATTGAAACTTTTTTGTCGGATTCAGATACAGATATATTAGGCCTATGTGAAACTTTTTTAGATGATTTTTCAATTGAAAATATACATGTAAAAGATTACCAATTTTTTCACATCGGTCGGAAAAGACAAAAACAAGGGGGTCTAGGTGTTTTTAATTAAAAATTGCATACCAGCACGTATAAGGATTGATTTTTTGCCAATGAATATTGAAATGATTTTTGAATCTTGTGTAGTTGAATGCTCTTTTCCAAATAATCGGAAGCTTTTAATTGCAGTTATTTACCGTACTCCGTCATCCAGCCAGATAGAATTTAAAAATCATTTTGAAAGTATGTTGGATAAATTAGCTAGTCTTAATACTCCTTATTTAGTTATGGGTGATTTTAATATTGATTTAATGAAACTCCTATCTGCAGATCAGAATAGAATAGATAGAAATATTTTGCAGTTTTTGGAGGGCCCACTATCTTATGGACTAAACCCCGTATGTTTTGTGCCCTCTAGAATAGCTGATACATCATTTTCACTTATTGATAATATTTTTTCACCTTATAGTGCTGTTAATACATTTATTATTCCTGATGATTCATCTGACCACTATATAATTATGTCGGATTTTCTTATAAATTTTCCGCATAATAAAAAAAATCAAACCAAGCGTAGAGATTTTTCACATAAAAATGTGTTAAGGTTAAAAGAAGGGCTTGGTGATGTTGATTGGAGTCCTGTAATTGATGAGAAGGATCCGAACCAATCATTAGATAAATTTTATTATATTATGAATGAAAAGCTTGATCTTTTTTGCCCATATAAAAGCCCGAGAGGAAAGAAACTTACCCCAAAAAAACCTTGGATAAATGAATCACTTTTGAGATCTATTAATGAGAAAAATCGTTTATATAAAATTAGAATAAAATATCCCACGGAAATAAATATAACGCGTTTTAAAAATTATAAGAATATGCTGGTAAGGATCCTTAGAGTAAGTGAAAGACTTTATTATGAAAATTCTTTTCGAAATCCAGATTCCCCTAGAAAAACTTGGAGTTTGATTAAAGATAAAATTGGAAGAAATAAAAAGTTGTTACACCCTGAAGTGTTATTTGATATTAATGGTAAAGAATTTAGAGGACCACAAGCTGTTGCTAAGAAGTTTAGTGAATATTTTGCTAGTATTGGATCATCTGTTGTTTCAGGAGAAGTTGACCTTTCTTCCGCAAGGTCGCATAAAAAATATCTACCGCCCACTGAAGATACGAGCATATTTATGGCCCCGGTTACTTTTGCAGAATTTCAAAAGGTAATTAAGAATTTAAAAATGGTAATTCATTGGGATATGATGAACTTTCAACTAATTTGCTAAAAAATATTGCAGGTGAAATTTTTGAACCATTGCTTCATATTTTAAATTATGTATTTTCTCAGGTACATTTCCTAAAAGATGGAAAATTGCACGTGTAATACCATTGCATAAAAGGAGATAAATCTGATACAAATAATTATCGTCCTATTGCAATTTTATCACCATTGTCTAAAGTATTGGAAAAAATTTTAAAAGGAAGGATTACTAATTATCTAGATAAAATAAATTTTTTTACCAAACATCAGTTTTGGATTTAGGGCAGGCCATTCGACGGAACAAGCAGTTGCAGCTCTTGTATTAGAAATAAATGACTGCTTAGATAGTAATTATCATGTATCTACTGTTTTTTATGATGTTAAAAAAGCATTTGACACTTTAAACCATGAAATTCTTTTTGATAAAATGGAAAATTCCGGTATAAGAGGGAAAGGACTAGAAATAATAAGATCATACCTTTATGAACGTAAAATCGTGGTAGATGTTGATGGACATTTGTCTAGTTTAAATGATCTTGAAGATATTGGTGTCCCACAAGGATCGGTATTAGGTCCGCTTTTATTTTTGATGTATATTAATGATCTCCCACGATGTTTGCAGGGAAATAATGGTCTTGCAATTTTATTTGCAGATGACACAGCTGTTTCTGTTAAAGCGAAGGATTCATCTACATTGATTCAAAATCTGTTTAACACTGTTAGTTCAGTTAATCGATGGTTTGTATCTAATTATTAGTACCGAATTTTAAGAAGACTGAATTTATGGTTTTTGGTCATTCAAAACGTGCTACTAAAAAAATTTCATGTCAGGAGCTTCAGGTTGGTGAGCATAAAATACGTAGAGTTCAATCATATCGTTATTTAGGAGTTTTTATTGATCCCCTTTTGTCATTTCAAACTCATATTGATCATTTAAGGGTGAAACTTTCGCAAAATATTGGGTCTATGTATCGTTTGCAACATGTTTTTCCATTTTCAATTTTAAAATAATTTATCATTCTTTGATTGCTCCTTATTTAAATTATTGCACAATTATTTATTTAAATACTTTTTGGAAGCATATAAAACCCCTACAGATCCTTCAAAATAAAGCAGTGAGAATACTTGGAAATTTTTTACATCGTCCATCAAAACTTAGAGATGCATCGGAAACTGAAACATTATTTCTTTTCTTGAATTTATTAGATCTGAAACATATAAGAGAACTTAATATATCAATATGGCATTTTAAAATACAAGATCCTAGTAGTTATTTTTATGAAAAATCTCTGTTGATTCTGCCCCCTCCTTCGGCTCTTAGGTGTTCTGGAACATATCGAATTCCCTTTGTTAATTGTGAAAGATCTAGATTTTCAATTAGATACCAAATACCATTTATTTCAAATAATATAGGCTGAAAGATAGAATTCAAATTGAGTCATTTCGGCAAATATCAGTTCTAAGGAAGAAAATATTAAAATTATGTATTGACCTGTGATGGTGGAATAGAATTTTTTTATTATTATTATTATTTTTTTGTTCATATTTGTTACCCATGTTGGGATAGCCTTCCATGCCCCACTTGTCCAGCGTTTGTTTTCTTTATGTTTGTTATGTTTTTTGTTTTTTTCTTTAACCAGGTTTTTTTTTTCTTTCTCTCTTTTGTTATGATGAGGAAATGTTTTTTGTTTTTTTTTTTTTATTATTAATACCCAATTTTACGAGCTTTGCTCTCTGTTGGGGGTATATGTTTTTTTGTTATGTTGATTTATTCAAAAAAAATCTTCTTCTTCTTCTTCTAACTTCTTCGATACGAAGTGCCCTGGTCTAAAGGAAAGAAAATAATAAATAATACATTGTGTCAACATCGTTCTTATATACCCCCAGGACATAATTTAAAACCCTTGCCCTGAGGGTTGTGGGGGAGTTACCCCCTCAAAAACATATTTTCTATCTGGAAATCAACTACGCTGAAAAAAAACCTATCTCAAAATTTTGATTCGATGTGTCTGGGGGAATGATGGACGTGGGGGGGGGGGGCTAGTTGCCCTCCAATCACTTTCGAATATTTAAAAGGGCACTAGCCACTCCAATTTCCAATCGAATTGAGACCTTTTCGAAGTTTCTACGACAACTCCTTCGATACGAAGTGCCCTGGTCTGAAACCAAGAAAAAAAAAAAACATTGTGCCAACATCGTTCTTTACTTATTCAGCGCTATTGCACTGCCTATGATCTGCTTTTTAGTCTTCTATGAGACTTCTATAAGTCTTTAGTCTTCTCTAAGAAAACTTTTCTTATCTAAGATTTGAAAGTAAGTTGCCATGACCATTGACCACATGCAAGTGTTTTACTGCGACGCTATCAAATGTTGTATAATAGTGCTTGTTTTCTAATTTTTGCCATACCCAATTTCTCAATTATGTTGTTTTATTTATAAAAGGGGGAGTATAAAAGAGAGGGGAATTTTGATGTTGTATTATTGCACTATAATCGGAAGTGCGTATACTGACAGAAATTAGAAGTAATTGAACATTTGAGAGTCGTCGAAAAATTTGCTATGCCCAATCACCCATTCATGCTGTTTTATTTATAAAAGGGGGAGTCTACAAGAAGGGAAATTTTTTGTCATATGTCATATTATTGCACTATAGTCAGAAGTGCATATACTGACAGAATTTCGAAGTAATCGAGCATTCGAGACTCATCAAAAAATGGCTCACAAATTTAGCAAATTTATGCGACGAAATACAAAAAGAATTTAAAAATAAAAAAAGTCAGTGAATTGAGTGAAGTGAGCTAATAAAAAGAGATAGGTTCGATAACGACAAATATCATTTTGATTTTGTTCGGCACCGCAGGAGGACGCTGTTTGTTTCCATCTTTTTGTTATTATCATTATTTATTTGTTTTAGAAATTAGCTAAGTATTTTTATTAGTTTCCCATACTCAATGGCATCTGCTAGCATCTTGGCAATCAAAAATGTCAGATTTTGCCACGGGTTTCGATGAAGGATAAGAAGCAACATATGGTACAAGCATCGATATATTAATTTAGATGATTTCTGATTAAAACTCAAGGGCGGATCCAGGATTTTTTTCGGGGGGGGGGTTACTAATTTATGACTTTTTCGGGGGGGGGTAATTTTTGACTCAGTTTTCGACTAATTATACTGATTTTACCTAGATTTTACTAATTTTCGACTTATTTTCGACTCGGTCAAAAATTTTTTTTTTGGGGGGGGGTCAAACCGGGTGACCACCCCCCCCCCTGGATACGGCCTTGTTAAAACTTATTGGGTGCAATTAAAGTTCAGATCCATATGTTCTGTATTAATATGTGGCAAAAGTGAACCAAAGTAAAAAAAAAAGTTGAAGTCAAAGAAGAATTTCTTAAAATTGGTCGGATATACAGTAAGTTTCATACAAATTATTTCCAAAGGGGCCCTCCCCCTTCCTACGATTATAACAGCAGCACCTCTATGTAAAGAGTAACAGGGGCTCAACTATAAGCACAATATGAAAATATAATTTTGAATTAGTATTTGTGCCAGGAAATATAATACGGGAAGCATAGAGATTTCGCTCTCATGAAGTTTTTATTCGATTTTTTTAGGCTGAGTATCTCAGAAATTGACTCTTGAGTGTACTCCGAGCAAGAAACTGACTTCAAGAACTCAACTTTACCCGTTACTCCAAACGAAAGCCCTAATGCTTTAGCAGTTTTCAATGAAAGTCAATATTTTTAAGTTTTTAAAGTAACCTATAACAAACAATTAGATAAGAAATTAAACCTATTGGATATTTGTAAAAGCGAGAATCTACCACTTATTTTAATAATTAATAAAAAGCCGATAAAAATTATTCTATTGCGGTGCTCAACATACCCAATACTGATCATGATTCACTTTTCAAACCTTTATCTTGATTAATGAAAGATTTTCGAAATAATGAAATTACAAGAAGAGGTGCCTAGCGAGGTACGTAAACAGGGTGCGTACGTTGTATTATTCGCCGGGATTTTTCCACCCAAATGTAGTCCGTAGGACGTACCTTTCGCTACCTGGTTACCCTTGTTCTTGTTTTTTCCAAGGCAATCCCATTGAATCGGTGACTAGAGAACACTTATACAAAATCGTTACAGGTAGACACGCCGAATTTAAGCTCGGATAGGGTAGGGCACAACTTCGAGAAAGAAACGCAAAAAGTGGGCAAATTACAAGGTAACCGTATAAGAATGCAGGAAGATTTTGAGAAGCACATTTAGAGACTCAAAATTTCTACGGGAAGTGAGCCCGAAGAATCCCCCCTTACATATGGCTCTAGGTATGCAAGCTTGTGCCTGTCTCACAGTCCCAGGGCTTCAAGGTGGGAGAGGAGGTCTTTCGTCTTCTAAAAAAGGGGCGTCTTTTAAAATTTATGGTGCCCTTTTCACTACAGGTACCCTTGCTAAAAGGGTTTTATTGTGGTATCCCATAAATAATTTGAGTATCCTATTGCATTAAACTCAGGGGGACTAAAAATCATCCGTATGACTTTTCAGTCTCCAACGAATCGCTGCCCGTAATGCTGGTGGAGCCATTATATGTGAATTTGTAGCATATAAATATAAAGGAGTTTAAATAAAATTACACTTTTTTTCTTTTCTTTGACAAACATCTAAATCGAAATTGAAGCCAAGATAAAAGAAGGTATTAACACTGCAGTACTTTATTAAAAGATAAAACTAAAGGGTACTTTGAATATGCGCAACATTTCTTTTTAATTGAGGTTTTCACTTTACCCTATACGACTGCGCTGGATTTAATTATTGTTCCTATAATAGCTCAAATTACAATGTAGCCGCACCGTCCTCCTAAGGGGAATAATTTAAACGCAGTTATGAAATAATAACATCATAAAAACATCAGGAAAAAGAGAAAAAGTGTGCTTTTCAACGTCTATAGGGGGAGTGGGTAATTTATTCAATTTTTTCAATGCAATGCAAAAAAATGCATTTATCAATGAATATACCGAAAAAAAATTCTATATCTCGGGGGGTCAAAATAATCTATAGGAGGTTGGAGAGAGGCAGAAACACTAGGGGACATCCTCCTCCAATTGGCGTCACTAGTTTGAAACTAGGATCTTAGTATAAAACTTTAGTATGGTTTTCATAAAAAAAAAAATAATAATTACATGGGGATCTTTAAAATAAAGTTTAGAGAATTAAACACCCTAATATGAAAAAGGGAGGAAAATCGTCCAAATGGATTTACTGATAAAGAGAAAATTCAGGATTGATATGTATTGAAATATAATGTATAGAAAAATGCAATACAGATAAAAATATATGTGGATGTAATTACTGCCAGAGCTATATTATGACAAAAACTATAAATACTGGATGAAAACCGCAGATCAGACTCTGATAAAACCACAAAAAGTAAAATTTAAACTTGACCATCAACAGTTAAATTGATTTGTAGAGAGAGAATAGTAGATTAATAGAAAGTGAAATCTTGCGAATTATAAAATGATATACAACAGTGAAGTACACCTAGCCATCAGCCTTTACATAAAAAAAATGGTTTCACTTTTATTCAATTTTGAATTGATTTGTTGTTGGCAAGGAAGGAGCTTTTATCTTGTTAAAGAATTTTGAATTAAATTGAAAAGTATGGCCGCTCTAAGTTTCAGCAGGATATAAATAAAATAAATAGAAATTAAATTATATTGATATTGCAGTCCAATATCAAAACATAGTAACTGTAGAAAAAAATCGAGTCATTCACAAAATTTAAATTACAAGATAGAGGGCCTCAGTACCGATAAAACCTAAGGGCGAAATCAGACAAGAAATACAAGCTTTATCGTGAATGTAATGTGAGTGATTATTTTTTTTCTGTCAAAACACGATAAAGATGGAAGATATTACTGGACTAGTAGGGTTGTAAACGTGCAAACTTCCGTAGTTACTGCACTCTTTTTCACCTCATTGCACTGTTTCCCTCGACCGACGGGAATTGCACCCTTTTTGCCAATTTTAGCTAAGATGACTCTTTTTCGCAATCTTTTACGAAATGATGATAGACTCGGACCAAAACTGTAAAAACGGAATTTGATGACACTTGATACATCATCAGTATTGGCTTTTCATTCTCATTCTAAATATACAAAATATACAACCCACCAAAAGCTACAAGCCTGAGAAAATTTACTCGATTTACGAAAAAAGGGGGAAAACACCCCCTAAAAAGCAATCGATTTTAGTGAAAATCATTTTATTAGATTCATCGTATCAAAGAATCCTACTGAATAGGTTTCAAGCTCCAATATCTCATCTCTTTTCACTTAACTAAGCCTGAATAATTGTGCTGTGGGTAATAGCTTCCTTCGTAAGACATAAAAATTTTACTAACATTTATTTCAAAGCTTCGTTTAAGTAAAATGATTTGCTTCCTATTTCATAAAATTATATACAGGGATTTGTTAGTAACCCTCGGGTTACTAAAAAAAATTTATTCGCGTGGTGGGGGGGGGGCAGATTCTTCGGAAAGTGCATTTCAATGGCACTTCAATGGCATTAAGCCTCCAGGTAAATATAGAATGAGTTTTTGGTAAAGGGGGTAGAGTGGAAACTGGTATTAAATCCATCGTGATTCCGAGGAATGTAATTGGTGGGGGGGGGGGTAATAATACCCGTCCCATTGCTACAATCTTTCTTCATTTAGCATAAAATATCAAATTAACATGCGTAAAGGCGAGACAGGCCATCATGAGTCCCACCAGAAAATTTCTTGGGGGGGGAGTGTATCAAATTCTCCCCCAAAAATATAAGTACTTCAATGTATTTAAACATATGTATTTATACATCAGTTGTTACAGTTCATTTATGCACCAAAGAGTCCTATTTCAGGTTATTATGGCTTCAGCTACGCAAAAGATCAAAAGTCACATAGAATTTCCGATTCACCAGAATTTCCATCCACATGAACAACAGTGAACAACACATGACAACCCGAGATTCTGTAGTAAAAATATTAATAAGGACCTATTCTATAAAACTATTGTTTGTCGCAAAGTTTGACTTTATATTCAAGTTTTGCTCATAATTTTAATTGCAATCCAATATTTTAGTGCAAAAAATTTTAAGTGCAAAAAATGAGAAATCCGGGTGGTACTAATCAATTTCACATTATTGATATATTTAACAGCAAGAAGTTTAGGTTTTAAGGGGGTGGTATTCCACATTATATCTTGGTTAGGTCTGGGCATGATTTGAAGACAACCAGAAATTAAACTTTTTAAAACAAGTTTTTTAACTGAAAGTAAGGAGCAACTTTAAAACTTAAAACGAAGAGAATTTCCTAATATTAGGGTAACTGTCCTCTCCTTGACTCCTTGCTCCTTAATTCAAGTTTGACTTTTTGTGCAAACTCTTTAAGAACATTTGGTGAAACACAAGGATCATTGAATTGGAAAAAGAAGCGTTTAAAGCACTAAAAAACTTTAGCTTAAAGAGCGAGGATTTAGGAGGGGGAGGAGATGGGAGGGGGTAGTCTCCGTTATATTCATAGTAATTTCAGATCGTTTTTTAATTTTTACTTTCAATTGAAAAGTCTTTTTATTTGTTTTATTAAATTTCATGAAACGATATAGTTTCATCATTCATGAACACAATACTTCTGCCAACGCAGTAAAAAGGTCAATATTTCAACACTCTCTGCCCGGTTTTTGATGGGTAGCAAAGCATAGAGACAAAATATTTTTGAAAGGTAACGTCAAGTAAAGTAAAAGTATATAAAAATGAAAAAAAGCAAAGTAATTACAAAAAAGAAAAGCCTACTTGTGAAAAATAACGTAGTAACTCCTAAAGTTCAGTTTTATGAGAAATCCCGAAGTGTTGGACGGACATTATTGTACAACATCGATATTTTTCCAGTTTGGTTATCAAAATCACCGATAAATTTAATGCCTTCAGACTCTGTAATTATAAAAGCAAAGCATTTTCAAAGTAGTTCGTTCAAAGCGAAGCTTTAAAACTAGGATTAAAAAATCAAATAAGAATTTCTAGTTTAGGGCGCTATTGAGAAAAGCTGCAAGCGTTGAGCGTTACTGAGTAATACTGATATTTTTAATTTATTATTGAATACCAACACCCCCTTATTTGACAGTTTTAAACTTCATAACTATAAAGAATAAGAGCTTTTTCAAGTAAACAACTAGATGAATACAATCTCTCCTGGTAATAAAAAATAATAATAATAATAAAACACAAAAGCACGCATCCGTTGTGGGGAAAATACAAAATTAAGCATTTCTTATTATAGTGGCTTCAGACATTGGCTCATGGGTACTAAGATATGCTGAATTTGACTGTTTATTTTTAATGGGATTGTCCCATTTTTAAGTTGTTTTCCTTCTTCTTCTATAATTATGCGGACTTACTTATGTACTAATAACTGTTGATCCTTAACTTACAAACTCGAAAAAAATACATATTTGGAATAACTATCTACAGCTGATTCTTTGACTTAATGTGATCAAAGTTTAGTTTCTTACGGTTTCTTGATTGATAATGATCGCTATTTACCATTTATTTACCATTTAATCATTTGTTATCATGAAGAACTTGTCCTATTTTTACTAAAAACAAAAAATATTTGAGGAAAACTGAAAAAGATGGTTGTGGAAAACTGTAAAGGGGTCATTCAATCACAAATTATAATTTATATTTTCCCTATTAAGGGTCAAAACCAATTTGTAGGCAGCCTTCGCCTTCTGTTATCCTTCCATGGTTTTTCCCTACTCTGTTAAATTTCCTTTGGTTTTCTCATAATTACTAGTTAGAATATCCAGGGAAGCATGGCCACCCCTTACCCTCCCCCCTGCGGGCACCCATGTTTTCAACCAAATAACCCCACTCGACTTCAGCCCAGCATAAGTCAACTTTCTGTAAATGGCCCTTATAAACTGAGATAAAGTCCAAGGAAAATAGTATTCAGCCTCTGTTTTCAATTACCCATTCTCATAAATACTTGAACAGTCCATAAATTGTTTTAAAGTTGGAATTCTTATTCCAGATCGTCAGTGTTCAACGCTTTTTGGGCCAAAACCACCGACGCTTTTTGTGCCCAAACCAGCCATACCTCCCCCCCCCCCCTCTAAAAAAGCAAACAATAATTTCGGAATTTAAATCAATCTCCTTGCGACTTCCTTAAAATATATTCGTAAGTTTTTTGGATCCATCTTCAATTGTTGCGTTCGAATATAATTTTGCATGTGCTTTTGGTTGAAACCCAAATTAACTAATAAAAGGTTTTTTGTGTATAAGTTTTTGATTTTTTTTTTCTAACCAAGATTTTTTTTTTCCCCGAGTTAGACCCCCAGCTTGAGAAACAATGTCTTATAGCAAGACGTTGGATTTTGCTGTACTTAAAGGAAGAGAAGAATCGTCCTTTAAGAAAGTCTATCCTCAATCGAGAAGACTCGTCTGTAGGAACAAATTTCCCCGGAAAAATGGCATTCCAGTATCCTGGAGAATCCCAGAAAAAATGAAGTTTCTTTACTATCAACTGGTCATTCGGAGTGTCATGGAAAATCTATCAAGGATGTTGAATAACGGTTCTCAGCAACTACCAATATTGAACTGAAAACCCATTAAACAACTGTAGATACTATATTATTTTATTCTAATATTCATTTGATTTAATATTTTACATTGGAAAGCATCAGAGAACAGCTAAATAGGTATTTGATGAACCCATTATTGTGAAATTTTTGGGACTAGGTCATAGAATCAAAATTTTAGCGATGTACAATAGGATTTCCCAAGGGGCCAGGGATCTGAAATAAAAAAAAACATAATTTTTTAGCAAAAGAAACTTGTCCTAAGGGTTCTCCTAAAGAATAATAGAGGGAACGATCCTTCCGTGTGCAGGGATGATTACCTAGCAAATCAGTTGCTACTCGAATGTAAATCATATAACCATACCTTTAGGTAATAAAATATGCCTACTTTATTAAATTTTATCCAAACAGATTAGCCACTGTACACAAAAAGTAAAAATGAAAATAAGGAAAGAATATAGGTATAGAATTAGCATGAAAAGTGACCTAAAATTTACAAGGAAAATCCAAATTTGGTTTCAACAACTATTACAAATACTATTAATGACTGTCATAAAAAAGTCACACCCTCCATCCATTGTTAAATACAACACGAAATAGGTTTATTATTTGTAGTAGTGGTGTCAATTAGGGGGGGGGATGGTTCTGGGCCCCTTATATTTTTTCCTTCTAATTTTGAAAACACCTTTTTCTGGGGTAGGCTATTTCAATTGAAAATACCCTTTTCTGGTATTTTTCATTGGAAAAATCGCAAAAACAACAAAATTTACCCCCGCTCCCATAGATGATGGGAAATACTCCCTCCCTCCTAAAATTTAACGAACTGACACCATTGATTTACAGTGAAAACAATACACCGTAGGTCATGTTGTAAACATAGTCGATATTATGAATGTTTTTCCAGTTTTCTGGAAATGCCAGTTTCCAGTTTATATGCTTAAGTATTCAGTATTTTTCCAGTTTCTATGCTTAAGAATTAAAACATCGGATTCTAATTTAAATTCTTAAGTTGTGAAAGGTAATATGAGCGTTGGCTTTGATGGTATTGAACACAATTATTGCAGATATTTCGTTCAATTTGAAAGCAAGGTTTAAAACAATTCTTGAACTATGCTTTTGATTCAGCAGAAATCTCTAGATGATATACTCGAGAGAATCCTCCTGGGAGAGTGTTCAAAAGATTAGGTGTGAATGAAAATGGAAAAGGGGAGTAGATATATAGCAGAGACATCACATAGACTCGTTGATTTTGATTTTTTAAAACCTTTTATTTGTGACTTTGACGAGCATATGCTTTATGCGGTGCAAAAAAGATATCATTTTGACAACGTGGATGCAGATAAAATCTTTTGACTGGTTTCAATGTCCCGTTTTATATTCATAGAATTCTCCACTTAACACCCTTAGCATTCTTGAAAAAGTTTAGATACGCCTTGGCAACCTAAATGCATATAGGGTCTTTTGACTTAGTTAAACACCCCCGTAAAGATCCCTAATCTCAGCTTAATACTCTTTCTATTCCTGAGATATTTCAGATAGGCCATTCTGACAAAGTGAATGTACATAGTGTCTTTTGATTTAGTTCATTTTCCCCATCAACATTGCACAGAAGTTTTAGCTTAATACCCTTAGCTGTTTATAAGATATTGCTAATAATATCTGACCTATTATGACACATTGACTACCTCAATACGCATAGTTACTTTTGATGTAGTTCAACATGCCCCTCAACATCCTCTTAAAGTTTCAACTGAAAACCCTTAGCTGTTCCTGAAACATTGAAGATATACACTTTTGGAGATAAATCTTTGGATCTAGTTCAACTTTCGCTTTAATTTTCTCTAATAGCTTCAATTTAATACCCATAACCGTTCCTGAGATATTACAGATGCACCTTTTAGAAAAGCTGGATGCACATTGTGTCTTCTGATATAGGATCCCAATAAACATTCTCTGATAGTTTCAACTTAATACCATTAGCTGTTCATAAAGTATTGCAGATACGGCATATTTACGGTCTGGATGCTCATAAATTCTTTTTATTTAGTTAAACATCCCCTTAATAGTCTCTGAAAATTTCAGCTTAAAACCCTTAGTTGTTTCTGAGATATTGGAGATATACCCTATTACAGACACGCTACCGCCCCGCCCCCCCCCCCCTACTGTAGTCCAAAGTAGTGTAATTTACTTAGTTAACTCAAGTTTGCGTTAATTAAACTTGCTCCTAACGCAAGTTTATCGGATTAACCTATTTTGATCCCCCCCCCCCTAAAAATTGTTTTTCGGATCAATCTATTTTGCGCCCCCTCCTAAAAAAATCCTGGATCCGCCCCTTGTTGCCATCAGATCTAATTTGACTCTCAAAAAGAACATTAGAGTTTTCAATTTCTAGTCGAATAAACCCCTTTTGAAGTTTCTAAGACCACCTATTCCATATGAAGTTGTTCGGAAAAAAAATAGTGCATGGAAAGCTCATAGCTGTTTACTACAGGTAACGTTATAGCGTTGCCTGTGACCCTGTTATTCTTGCTTTCCTTTTTAGATGTGCTGCTAAGGCTGATAGATGTGCTGGTAATCAAGTAATGCATTGAAGGCTTATTGCTCATTACTACAGGCAACGTTATAGCGTTGCCTGTGATCCTGTTATCCTTGCTTTTCTTTTTAGATGCGCTGCTAAGGCTTATAGATATGCTACTAATAAATAATGCAGTCAAGGCTTATAGCTCTTTACTAGAGAAAGCTTATAAGCGTTGCCAGTGATCCTCTTATTCCCTATTTTTGCTTTTCTTTTTAGATGCGCTGTTAAGGCTTATAGATATGCTACTAATAAATAATGCAGTCAAGGCTTATAGCTCTTTACTACAGGCAACGTTATAGCATTGCCTGTGAACCTGTTATTCTTCTTGCTTTTCTTTTTAGATACGCTGCTAAGGCTTATAGATATGCTACTAATAAATAATGCAGTCAAGGCTTATAGCTCTTTGCTAGAGAAAGCTTATAAGCGTTGCCAGTGATCCTCTTATTCCCTATTTTTGCTTTTCTTTTTAGATGTGCTGCTTGGCTGTAAGAAAAAACTTTTGTGTTATTCCTCATTTTTTTTTTTTTTTTTTTTTTTACTCGTAATTAGTATTAGGCCAACTGTAGGTGAGCCCGTTTTGCTAAACAAAAGCGAAAAAAGGTACATTTATACTTATTTCGATCTTTTTAAAGCTTGTCCGTGTTCAACGTTTTGATTAAGCCCGAGCTCTTATTTTAAATAAAGATTAGTTTAAGGGCAAGAGTGTCTGCCTAATTTTGAAAATTTGAGGTCGGACGCATATAAAATAGACCTTCAATAACAATCCAAGTTTTACGAAATTAAAATACAGGTTGTTCCAATTTCTTTTTTTAGTTCTTCAGTTATTAAATTTTCTATTACTGCAATTTCAGTGGCAATTGTAGTATTGAACAGTTGGTAAAGTGTCAAAGATCCCTCTTTAATCAGCTTTCCAAACTCCTTGCATCAAATACTAACTTTATTTTAATATAATAGCTTTAAAAGAAAGAAATAATTTAAAAGACGTAATAGTTAGTAGGTTCATCAGCGGGGCTGCCATGCAACCTGGGGCACCAATTAGTGAGGGGGTGCCCCCTGGATTCTGAAAATGACTTTCTTTTGTATCTCAATTAACCAAAATTGAAAGACAATATTTGCCCCTCCTATATTTTCATAGATTGGGGCCCCTGCAAGCAATCACATCAGTCTCCATAAAGAAAGGAAGACAAAAGGAGATCGGTGGACGAGCCGAACCCTATTATTTAAGGGAGTAAAATAGTCATAAATGTTGTTGCAGTTTTTGTTGCAAGTAATAAATTTTGTTGCTGCTGCTTTTGAAATGCTTCTGGGCTGTTGCCCGCTGCACATGTGTCGCAAGCTATATATCAAAACCCAAAGATCTTAAAAGTTTTTACCAAAACAATAATTGAAGTCTGAGTTAAAAAAAAATTGCACGGCGAAACCTATCAACAACTTAATAGGAAGAAGATGGAATCTTAGTTTGTATACTACCAGGATAAATAAATTTACATGAGGGCTTCAAACAACCTTTTTTTTAAAAAAGGAAGGTGATCCCCAGAATTTGTAATTTACCTCATTAATAATCAGGGGAGCATTTTCAAAACAAGCTTTGTCACTGATGATTATAAAATTGACGGTTTCACATTAGTGTTTGACTTATTCTAAGGGAAATATGTTAAATAAATGAAAGTTGCACCACTAAGTTCCTTATTCGGGGGGAGGGGCGGGAGACTACCCAAGATTTTTTTGGCACCCTCATTTGTTTTTTCCTTTTCTACCCTTTTTTTAGATAAACTTGCCAATTTAGTCAATTTTTGGCACCCTTGTCACATTGGACCTCCCACCAAGATCTTGATCTAGATCCACCTTTTCTGACAATGCACCACCAGCCCCCTTTGATGGTCACATATATATCCCTAGTAATATGTTTCTTCGATGTTTTGAAATTCGTGATGGGTCATCTTCTTTGTTAAAAGGGGTTATCTATATTCTTGGCTAAATGAAATACGTATTCGCCTCAGTGATTTTTGTAATACGGGATAGAATACTATTTGAAATTACATAAAACATGGACAATAATGGAAGTAAACTCGGTGGTCTGATTTATAGAAACCTGTGGCGTATTATAAAGTAAGAATTGCATTGTTTAAGTCTTTTCTTTTAGCACTTTATATATCCTAGGGCTATATCTGAGACAGAGGGGGGGAGGGATTGTCAGAAAATTGACCATGACATTTGGAATAAATATGGGTACTTACGTGTTATAGAGACCACACCGCTGCTCTTGATCTGAGTAAAACTGGTTTCTCTGTCTGTATTCGGAGATAATTAGTTTAGACACAGTGAGATAAACTACTATGCAGATACATTTGGTACTTATGTACTATTTGTAACACACGCGAAAAGTGAAGTTTGGTTAATGCTAATGAAATAAAACAAAATAGGATAAAAATATAATAGTTTAGAAACAAATTTCGGCTATATATTTTCACATTAGGGGGGGGGGTAAAGCATAGAATATATTAAATACGTAACCTAACCCAGCCTAGATACCTTTTCCCCCCTAAACCCCAAAAAACAATAGTTTAAATATTGTAAACGCAATGACAAACCACGGTTTCCAATCCAATATTCTATTGAAAGAAACCCGTTTGACTAGTTTCTTAAGCATCTTCCTTATGTAATATGGCGCGTGTGTTACAAATAGTACATAACTACCATATATTTTAATTAAATATTTAATATATAGAGTTGGTTTGATATTTAATATAATGCGTTCTGGGCGGCCTGCTTTCCATAGTCATCTGAAATTGTTTTACTATAAATGTGTTACTAAAGTATTATATTTTCATCATATTTTGATATATTTCATTAGGATTAATCTAACTTCACTTCTTGGCTGTGGTCGCTATAACACGTAAGCACCAGAATATGAAATAAGGAGCTTAATAGTACTACTTTTATTTATTTGACCACTATAGTAATACCTAATTTATTCTACGTGTAAGTAACTGCTAATATCTTCATGCTATTTAAATAAAAATTAAAAAAAAAAAAAAAACAGCGTTGCTTACTATTCAAAAAATCCACTCCATGAATTGTATCCAAAGTTCTCATCCCGTGTTTGAACGTAATCATATAAACATCCTTGTGTGAAAAACTGTCACCCAATTCGGTACCGTTAAAAAATAATAAATAAATAAATTATCTTAACTATAACTACACTTTGCTAGAAGAGCAGGAGTAAAATACAGAATTTCTTCCTAAAATTACAAGCTGGTTCGACTGGTCGATGCAGAGTTGAAACTGGAACAGTTGTCCAGTGGACTTAACTGAGCTTTCTCGCGCTGGTAGTGAAAATGCATATTTTCGTTTTGTTTAATCGTCAACCAATAAACACGAGTTCTGTCAACTTTGAGAAGGTGAAGGTTCCGCATCTCCTCAATTCTCTGTGTAAAACATACCCGTGTTTTACTTTCTAAATCTGAAGGACGCTGCTGAGACAAGTTGAGAGGGTCTGAAATGAGGGAGGAGTAAAGTTATAGTGTGCACCTCAACAGTTATGGGAGGGGTGAGACAGTTTGCGGGAGGGGGTGGAGAGAGCCTGGTATTCTTGAAAACATGCGCATAAAGGCTGAAATATCTGAAAGGTGGCTAATCATTTTGTAATTTTTGAAATTTAGTTAATAAAGTAGAGGGTGCAGTTAATAATTAATAAATAATAATTAACCATAAATGATAATTAATAAATAATTACGGTACTTGTGCATTATATGGTACACACGAAAGAAGTCAAGTTTGGTTAATGCTAATGAAATATAATAAAATAGGATGAATATATAATACCTTAGTAACAAATTTGTGCTATATATTTGCACATTAGGGGGGGGGGGTAAGGGATAAAGCATAGCATATATTAAATGTGTAACTTAACCTGGGTACCCTACCCCCCCCCTAAACCCCCCAAAAACAATCGTTTAAATATTGTAAACTCATTGAGAAATCACGCGTTGCAATCGTTTAGAAACTTGCAAATAGCCGTTTGACGTGTTTCGTGTCTGGTTTCCTTGATACAGTATATAGCGGTGTGTACCATGTTATGCACAAGTACCATAATTACTTACTTAAAAAAAATAAAATAATTAAATAAACAAGTATGGCTTCTTTGATCTTAGGTCTGAGGGATAAACGTTCTTTAGGTCAGAGAGAAAAATTAATATTCTATTTTTAAATAGGGCTTCATTGATCTTTAGTGTCAGGAATTAGAAATGACATCACTTGTAATCTTGGAATTATGCGGGAGTCTAAAGAGATAGAAATTCAATTTTTAAATACGGCTTCACTGATCTTTAAGTCGGAGAGATAAATTGATATTCTAACGAAACCTTAATAGTGTAGCTAGGAACATTTATGAGATGTAGAGATTAACGCGGGAAAGGGTTTCTTAGTAATTTGAAATGTGACAGTGCAGGGATGCCAAAAACAAAAGGAACACGCTGAGATTACGTTTAGGGATTATTTGGGTGAAACTGTTTTAGACATTTTAGGGAATTTTTTCGGCGAAACAGTTAGAGACATTTTAAAAGATGATTTTATAAGATGTTTTAGAAGAGGATTTGAGTGTGGTCGTTATAATACACAAGTTCTATTTAACCAGTGTTGTGAGGTCCTCTACCCCAACCCCAAAGAGCTCCGATCCCCCTGCCCCAACCCCAAAGGAAGCCTCCGGTCCCCAAAGGTCCCCCGGGATCCCAAAGGCCCACCCGGACCCCCAAAGGCCCTCCCGGGTCCCCAAAGGACCACCCGGCCCCCAAGGGCCCCCGGACACCCTAATGCCCCCCGGGCCCCCAAAGAGTCCCCTCCCCATTTTTTAATACTTTTTTAAGGCTTTATTATATCTTTTCAGAACAAGTTATTTTCTTAATGTCCCTTCTAAACCCATTTTCCAAGTTGAAGTTCCCATCCTTCTCATCCACAACTTTACTTTACAGCTTTTTGGATACCTCATCACCAAGAAATACTTTTCAAAAGACATTTCAGAGCAAGTTACTTTCTTAATGTCCCTCCTAAACTCATTTTACAAGTTGAAGCATCCATCCATTTCACCCACAACTTTACTTTACAGCTTTTTGGATACCTCAACGCCAAGAAACACTTTTCAAAAGACATTTCAGAGCAAGTTCCTTACTTATTGTCCCTTCTAAACCCATTTTCCAACTTGAAGTACCCATTCTTTTCACCAACAACTATACTTTACAGCTTTTTGGATACCTCAACACCAAGAAATACTTTTCAAAGGCTTTATTATATCTTTTCAGAACAAGTTCTTTACGTAATGTCTCTTCTAAACCCATTTTCTAACTTGAAGTACCCTTTCCTTTTCACCCACAACTTTACTTTACAGCTTTTTGGATACCTCAACACCAAGCAATACTATTCAAAGGGCATTTCAGAACAAGTTGTTTTCTTTATGTCCCCTTCTAAGCCCATTTTCCAACTTGAAGTACCCATCCTTTTCACCCACAACTGTACTTTACAGCTTTTTGAATGCCCCAACACCAAGAAATACCTTTCAAAAGGCATTTCAGAGCAATTTCTTTTCTTAATGTCCCTTCTAAACCCATTTTACAAGTTGAAGTGCCCATCCTTTTCACCCACAACTATACTTTACAGCTTTTTGGATACCTCAACACCAAGAAATACTTTTCAAAAGGCATTTCAGAACAAGTTCCTTTCTTAATGCCCCTTCTAAACCTATTTTCCAACTTGAAGTACCCATCCTTTTCACCCACAACTTTACTTTACAGCTTTTTGAATGCTCCAACACCAAGCAATACTTTTCAAAGGCATTTCAGAACCAGTTATTTTCTTAAAGACCTTCCTAAACCCGTTTTACAAGTTGAAGCATCCTTCCTTTTCACCACAACTTAACTTTTCAGCTTTTTGGATACCTCAACACCAAGAAATACTTTTCAAAAGGCATTTCAGAACAAGTTCCTTTCTTAATGTCCTTCCTAAACCCATTTTACAAGTAGAAGTACCCATCCTTTTCACACACAACTATACTTTACAGCTTTTTGAATGCCCAACACCAAGCAACACTTTTCAAAAGGCATTTCAGGTAATAATTCAGTAATGTTTTGTTGTGGTTTACCTTATCACAGTTACATTCTCTTGATTTTTCAAAGTTCATTTTGAATTTCTTTCTTTGAAATGCAAGAGTTGGAATATTTCAGTAGTGTATTGTCGTGGTTTACCTTGTCACAGTTACATTCTCTTAATTTTTCAAAGTTCATTTTGGTTTTCTTTCGTTGAAATGCAAGAGTTGGAATATTTCAGTAATGTTTTGTTGTAGTTTACCTTGTCACAGTGACATTCTCTTAATTTTTCAAAGTTCATTTTGGATTTCTTTCGATGAAATGCAAAAGTTGGAATAGTTCAATAGTGTTTTGTCGTGGTTTACCTTGTCACAGTTACATTCTCTTAATTTTTCAAAGTTCATTTTGGATTTCTTTTGATGAAATGCAAGAGTTGGAATATTTCAATAGTGTTTTGTCGTGGCTTACCTAGTCATAGTTACATTCTCTTTATTTTCAACGTTATTGCAGATTTCTTTCGTTGAAATGCATGAGTTGGAATATTTCAGTAGTGTTTTGTTGTGGTTTACCTTATCACACTTACATTCTCTTGATTTTTAAAGTTCATTTTGGATTTCTTTCGTTGAAATGCAAGAGTTGGAATATTTCAGTAGTGTTTTGATGTGGTTTACCTTGTCACAGTTACATTCTCTTGATTTTTCAAAGTTTATTTTGGTTTTCTTTCGTTGAAATGCAAGAGTTGGAATATTTCAGTAGTGTTTTGTTGTGGTTTACCTTGTCACACTTATATTCTCTTAATTTTTCAAAGTTCATTTTGGATTTCTTTCGTTGAAATACAAGAGTTGGAATATTTCAGTAGTGTTTTGTCATGGTTTACCTTGTCACAGTTACATTCTCTTAATTTTTCAAAGTTCATTTTGGATTTTTTTCATTGAAATGCAAGAGTTGGAATATTTCAGTAGTGTTTTGTCGTGGTTTACCTTGTCACAGTTACATTCTCTTGATTTTTCAAAGTTCATTTCGAATTTCTTTCATTGAAATGCAAGAGTTGGAATATTTCAGTAGTGTTTTGATATGGTTTACCTTGTCACAGTTACATTCTCTTGATTTTTCAAAGTTCATTTTGGTTTTCTTTCGTTGAAATGCAAGAGTTGGAATATTTCAGTAGTGTTTTGTAGTGGTTTACCTTGTCACAGTTACATTCTCTTAATTTTTCAAAGTTCATTTTGAATTTCTTTCGTTGAAATGCAAGAGTTGGAATATTTCAATAGTGTTTTGTTGTAGTTTACCTTGTCGCAGTTACATTCTCTTGATTTTTCAAAGTTCATTGTGAATTTCATTCATTGAAATGCAAGAGTTGGAACATTTCAGTAGTGTTTTTTCGTGGTTTTCCTTGTCGCAATTACATTTTCTTGATTTTTCAAAGTTCATTTTGAATTTCTTTCATTGAAATGCATGAGTTGGAACATTTCAGTAGTGTTTTTTCGTGGTTTACCATGTCGCACTTACATTTTCTAGATTTTTCAAAGTTCATTTTGAATTTCAGTCGTTGAAATGCAAGAGTTGGAATATTTCAGTAGTGTTTTGTTGTAGTTTACCTTGTCGCAGTTACATTCTCTTGATTTTTCAAAGTTCATTTTGAATTTCTTTCATTGAAATGCAAGAGTTGGAACATTTCAGTAGTGTTTTGTTGTAGTTTACCTTGTCGCAGTTACATTCTCTTGATTTTTCAAAGTTCATTTTGAATTTCTTTCATTGAAATGCAAGAGTTGGAATATTTCAGTAGTGTCTTGTCGTGGTTTACCTTGTCACAGTTACATTCTCTTAATTTTTCAAAGTTCATTTTGGTTTTCTTTCGTTGATATGCAAGAGTTGGAATATTTAAGTAGTGTTTTGTTGTGGTTTATCGTGTCACAGTTACATTTTCTTGATTTTCCAAAGTTCATTTTGATGGATTACCTTGTCACAGTTACATTCTCGTGATTTTTCAAAGTTCATTTTGAATTTCTTTCGTTGAAATGCAAGAGTTGGAATATTTCAGTAGTGTTTTGTTGTAGTTTACCTTGTCACAGTTATATTCTCTTGATTTTTCAAAGTTCATTTTGAATTTCTTTCATTGAAATGCAAGAGTTGGAACATTTCAGTAGTGTTTTGTCGTGGTTTACCTTGTCGCAATTACATTCTCTTGATTTTTCAAAGTTCATTTTGAATTTATTTCATTGAAATGCATGAGTTGGAACATTTCAGTAGTGTTTTGTCGTGGTTTACCTTGTCGCAGTTACATTTTCTAGATTTTTCAAAGTTTATTTTGAATTTCATTCGTTGAAATGCAAGAGTTGGAATATTTCAGTAGTGTTTTGTTGTAGTTTACCTTGTCACAGTTACATTCTCTTGATTTTTCAAAGTTCATTTTGAATTTCTTTCATTGAAATGCAAAAGTTGGAATATTTCAGTAGTCTTTTGTCGTGGTTTACCTTGTCACAGTTACATTCCCTTGATTTTTAAAAGTTCATTTTGGTTTTCTTTCGTTGAAATGCATGAGTTGGAACATTTCAGTAGTTTTTTGTCGTGGTTTACCTTGTCACAGTTACATTCTCGTGATTTTTCAAAGTTCATTTTGTATTTCTTTCGTTGAAATGCAAGAGTTGGAATATTTCAGTAGTGTTTTGTTGTGGTTTATCATGTCACAGTTACATTCTCTTGATTTTCCAAAGTTCATTTTAAATTTCTTTCGTTGAAAAACAAGAGTTGGATTATTTCAGTAGTGTTTTATCGTGGTTTACCTTGTCACAGCTACATTCTCTTGATTTTGCAAAGTTCATTTGAATTTCTTTCATTGAAATGCAAGAGTTGGATTATTTCAGTAGTGTTTTGTCGTGGTTTACCTTGTCCCAGTTACATTCTCTTGATTTTTCAAAGTTCAGTGTTGATTTCTTTCGTTGAAATGCAAGGGTTGGAATATTTCAGTAGTGTTTTGTCATGGTTTACCTTGTCGCAATTACATTTTCTTGATTTTTCAAAGTTCATTTTGAATTTCTTTCATTGAAATGCATGAGTTGGAACATTTCAGTAGTGTTTTTTCGTGGTTTACCATGTCGCACTTACATTTTCTAGATTTTTCAAAGTTCATTTTGAATTTCATTCGTTGAAATGCAAGAGTTGGAATATTTCAGTAGTGTTTTGTTGTAGTTTACCTTGTCGCAGTTACATTCTCTTGATTTTTCAAAGTTCATTTTGAATTTCTTTCAATGAAATGCAAGAGTTGGAACATTTCAGTAGTGTCTTGTCGTGGTTTACCTTGTCACTGTTACATTCTCTTAATTTTTCAAAGTTCATTTTGGTTTTCTTTCGTTGATATGCAAGAGTTGGAATATTTAAGTAGTGTTTTGTTGTGGTTTATCGTGTCACAGTTACATTCTCTTGATTTTCCAAAGTTCATTTTGATGGATTACCTTGTCACAGTTACATTCTCGTGATTTTGAATTTCTTTCGTTGAAAAACAAGAGTTGGATTATTTCAGTAGTGTTTTATCGTGGTTTACCTTGTCACAGCTACATTCTCTTGATTTTTCAAAGTTCATTTGAATTTCTTTCATTGAAATGCAAGAGTTGGATTATTTCAGTAGTGTTTTGTCGTGGTTTACCTTGTCCCAGTTACATTCTCTTGATTTTTTCAAAGTTCAGTGTTGATTTCTTTCGTTGAAATGCAAGGGTTGGAATATTTCAGTAGTGTTTTGACCTGATTTACCCTGTCACAGTTACATTCTCTTAATTTTTCAAAGTTCATTTTGAACTTCTATCGTTGAAATGCAAGAGCTGGAATATTTCAGTAGTGTTTTGTTGTGGTTTACCTCGTCACACTTACATTTTCTTGATTTTTCAAAGTTCATTTTGATTTTCTTTCATTGAAATGCAAGAGTTGGAAAATTTCAGTAGTGTTTTGATATGGTTTACCTTGTCACAGCTACATTCTCTTGATTTTTCAAAGTTCATTTTGAATTTCTTTCATTGAAATGTAAGAGTTGGAATATTTCACTAGGGTTTTGTCATGGTTTATCATGTCACAGTTACATTCTCTTGATTTTTCTAAGTTCATTTTGAATTTCTTTCGTTGAAATGCAAGAGTTGGAATATTTCAGTAGTGTTTTGTTGTGGTTTACCTTGTCACAGTTACATTCTCTTAATTTTTCAAAGTTCATTTTGAATTTCTATCATTGAAATGCAAGAGTTGGAATATTTCAGTAGTGTTTTGTTGTGGTTTACCTTGTCACACTTACATTTTCTTGATTTTTCAAAGTTCATTTTGAATTTCTTTCATTGAAATGCAAGAGTTGGAAAATTTCAGTAGTGTTTTGATATGGTTTACCTTGTCACAGCTACATTCTCTTGATTTTTCAAAGTTCATTTTGAATTTCTTTCATTGAAATGTAAGAGTTGGAATATTTCACTAGTGTTTTGTCATGGTTTATCATGTCACAGTTACATTCTCTTGATTTTTCTAAGTTCATTTTGAATTTCTTTCGTTGAAATGCAAGAGTTGGAATATTTCAGTAGTGTTTTGTTGTGGTTTGCCTTGTCACAGTTACATTCTCTTGATTTTTCAAAGTTCATTTTGAATTTCTTTCATTGAAATGTAAGAGATGGAATATTTCACTAGTGTTTTGTCATGGTTTATCATGTCACAGTTACATTCTCTTGATTTTTCTAAGTTCATTTTGAATTTCTTTCATTGAAATGCAAGAGTTGGAACATTTCAGTAGTGTTTTGTTGTAGTTTACCTTGTTGCAGTTACAGTCTCTTGATTTTTGAAAGTTCATTTTGAGGTTCTTTCATTGAAATGCAAGAGTTGGAACATTTCAGTAGTGTTTTGTTGTGGTTTACCTTATCACAGTTACATTCTCTTGATTTTTCAAAGTTCATTTTGAATTTATTTCGTTGAAATGCAAGAGTTGGAATATTTCAGTAGTGTCTTGTCGTGGTTTACCTTGTCACAGTTACATTCTCTTAATTTTTCAAAGTTCATTTTGGTTTTCTTTCGTTGAAATGCAAGAGTTGGAATATTTCAGTAGTGTTTTGTTGTGGTTTATCGTGTCACAGTTACATTCTCTTGATTTTCCAAAGTTCATTTTGATGGATTACCTTGTCACAGTTACATTCTCGTGATTTTTCGAAGTTCATTTTGAATTTGTTTCGTTGAAATGCAAGAGTTGGAATATTTCAGTAGTGTTTTGTTGTAGTTTACCTTGTCGTAGTTACATTCTCTTGATTTTTGAAAGTTCATTTTGAGGTTCTTTCATTGAAATGCAAGAGTTGGAACATTTCAGTAGTGTTTTGTTGTGGTTTACCTTGTCACAGTTACATTCTCTTGATTTTCAAAGTTCACTTTGAAGTTCTTTCATTGAAATGCAAGAGTTGGAACATTTCAGTAGTGTTTTGTTGTGGTTTACCTTGTCACAGTTCCATTCTCTTGATTTTTCAAAGTTCATTTTGAATTTCTTTCATTGAAATGTAAGAGATGGAATATTTCACTAGTGTTTTGTCATGGTTTATCATGTCACAGTTACATTCTCTTGATTTTTCTAAGTTCATTTTGAATTTCTATCATTGAAATGCAAGAGTTAGAATATTTCAGTAGTGTTTTGTTGTGGTTTACCTAGTCACACTTACATTTTCTTGATTTTTCAAAGTTCATTTTGAATTTCTTTCATTGAAATGCAAGAGTTGGAAAATTTCAGTAGTGTTTTGATATGGTTTACCTTGTCACAGCTACATTCTCTTGATTTTTCAAAGTTCATTTTGAATTTCTTTCATTGAAATGTAAGAGATGGAATATTTCACTAGTGTTTTGTTGTAGTTTACCTTGTCGCAGTTACATTCTCTTGATTTTTCTAAGTTCATTTTGAATTTCTTTCGTTGAAATGCAAGAGTTGGAACATTTCAGTAGTGTTTTGTTGTAGTTTACCTTGTTGCAGTTACATTCTCTTGATTTTTCAAGTTCATTTTGAGGTTCTTTCATTGAAATGCAAGAGATGGAACATTTCAGTAGTGTTTTGTTGTGGTTTACCTTATCACAGTTACATTCTCTTGATTTTTCAAAGTTCATTTTGAATTTATTTCGTTGAAATGCAAGAGTTGGAATATTTCAGTAGTGTCTTGTCGTGGTTTACCTTGTCACAGTTACATTCTCTTAATTTTTCAAAGTTCATTTTGGTTTTCTTTCGTTGAAATGCAAGAGTTGGAATATTTCAGTAGTGTTTTGTTGTGGTTTATCGTGTCACAGTTACATTCTCTTGATTTTCCAAAGTTCATTTTGATGGATTACCTTGTCACAGTTACATTCTCGTGATTTTTCAAAGTTCATTTTGAATTTGTTTCGTTGAAATGCAAGAGTTGGAATATTTCAGTAGTGTTTTGTTGTAGTTTACCTTGTCGTAGTTACATTCTCTTGATTTTTCAAAGTTCATTGTGAATTTCTTTCATTGAAATGCAAGAGTTGGAACATTTCAGTAGTGTTTTGTTGTAGTTTACCTTGTCACAGTTACATTCTCTTGATTTTCAAAGTTCATTTTGAATTTCTTTCATTGAAATGCAAGAGTTGGAATATTTCAGTAGTGTTTTGTCGTGGTTTACCTTGTCACAGTTACATTCTCTTGATTTTTCGAAGTTCATTTTGAATTTCTTTCATTGAAATGTAAGAGATGGAATATTTCACTAGTGTTTTGTCATGGTTTATCATGTCACAGGTACATTCTCTTGATTTTTCTAAGTTCATTTTGAATTTCTATCATTGAAATGCAAGAGTTGGAATATTTCAGTA
The DNA here is from genome assembly GCA_027921565.1 of Artemia sinica. Lineage (NCBI taxonomy): Eukaryota > Metazoa > Arthropoda > Branchiopoda > Anostraca > Artemiidae > Artemia > Artemia sinica. Next base: position 15,308,280 of record CM051272.1, read on the forward strand.
GTGTTTTGTTGTGGTTTACCTTGTCACACTTACATTTTCTGGATTTTTCAAAGTTCATTTTGAATTTCTTTCATTGAAATGCAAGAGTTGGAATATTTCAGTAGTGTTTTGTTGTGGTTTACCTTGTCACACTTACATTTTCTTGATTTTCCAAAGTTCATTTTGATGGATTACCTTGTCACACTTACATTCTCGTGATTTTGAATTTCTTTCGTTGAAAAACAAGAGTTGGATTATTTCAGTAGTGTTTTATCGTGGTTTACCTTGTCACAGCTACATTCTCTTGATTTTTCAAAGTTCATTTGAATTTCTTTCATTGAAATGCAAGAGTTGGATTATTTCAGTAGTGTTTTGTTGTGGTTTACCTAGTCACACTTACATTTTCTTGATTTTTCAAAGTTCATTTTGAATTTCTTTCATTGTAATGTAAGAGTTGGAATATTTCACTAGTGTTTTGTCATGGTTTATCATGTCACAGTTACATTCTCTTGATTTTTCTAAGTTCATTTTGAATTTCTTTCGTTTAAATGCAAGAGTTGGAACATTTCAGTAGTGTTTTGTTGTGGTTTACCTTGTCACAGTTACATTCTCTTAATTTTTCAAAGTTCATTTTGAATTTCTATCATTGAAATGCAAGAGTTGGAATATTTCAGTAGTGTTTTGTTGTGGTTTACCTTGTCACACTTACATTTTCTTGATTTTTCAAAGTTCATTTTGAATTTCTTTCATTGAAATGCAAGAGTTGGAAAATTTCAGTAGTGTTTTGATATGGTTTACCTTGTCACAGCTACATTCTCTTGATTTTTCAAAGTTCATTTTGAATTTCTTTCATTGAAATGTAAGAGATGGAATATTTCACTAGTGTTTTGTCATGGTTTATCATGTCACAGTTACATTCTCTTGATTTTTCTAATTTCATTTTGAATTTCTTTCGGTGAAATGCAAGAGTTGGAATATTTCAGTAGTGTTTTGTTGTGGTTTACCTTGTCACAGTTACATTCTCTTGATTTTTCAAAGTTCATTTTGAATTTCTTTCATTGAAATGTAAGAGATGGAATATTTCACTAGTGTTTTGTCATGGTTTATCATGTCACAGTTACATTCTCTTGATTTTTCTAAGTTCATTTTGAATTTCTTTCGTTGAAATGCAAGAGTTGGAACATTTCAGTAGTGTTTTGTTGTAGTTTACCTTGTTGCAGTTACATTCTCTTGATTTTTCAAAGTTCATTTTGAGGTTCTTTCATTGAAATGCAAGAGTTGGAACATTTCAGTAGTGTTTTGTTGTGGTTTACCTTATCACAGTTACATTCTCTTGATTTTTCAAAGTTCATTTTGAATTTATTTCGTTGAAATGCAAGAGTTGGAATATTTCAGAAGTGTCTTGTCGTGGTTTACCTTGTCACAGTTACATTCTCTTGATTTTTCAAAGTTCATTTTGGTTTTCTTTCGTTGAAATGCAAGAGTTGGAATATTTCAGTAGTGTTTTGTTGTGGTTTATCGTGTCAAAGTTACATTCTCTTGATTTTCCAAAGTTCATTTTGATGGATTACCTTGTCACAGTTACATTCTCGTGATTTTTCAAAGTTCATTTTGAAGTTGTTTCGTTGAAATGCAAGATTTGGAATATTTCAGTAGTGGTTTGTTGTAGTTTACCTTGTCGTAGTTACATTCTCTTGATTTTTCAAAGTTCATTGTGAATTTCTTTCATTGAAATGCAAGAGTTGGAACATTTCAGTAGTGTTTTGTTGTAGTTTACCTTGTCACAGTTACATTCTCTTGATTTTCAAAGTTCATTTTGAATTTCTTTCATTGAAATGCAAGAGTTGGAACATTTCAGTAATGTTTTGTCGTGGTTTACCTTGTCACAGTTACATTCTCTTGATTTTTCAAAGTTCATTTTGAATTTCTTTCATTGAAATGTAAGAGATGGAATATTTCACAAGTGTTTTGTCATGGTTTATCATGTCACAGTTACATTCTCTTGATTTTTCTAAGTTCATTTTGAATTTCTATCATTGAAATGCAAGAGTTGGAACATTTCAGTAGTGTTTTGTTGTGGTTTACCTTGTCACACTTACATTTTCTTGATTTTTCAAAGTTCATTTTGAATTTCTTTCATTGAAATGCAAGAGTTGGAAAATTTCAGTAGTGTTTTGATATGGTTTACCTTGTCACAGCTACATTCTCTTGATTTTTCAAAGTTCATTTTGAATTTCTTTCATTGAAATGTAAGAGATGGAATATTTCACTAGTGTTTTGTCATGGTTTATCATGTCACAGTTACATTCTCTTGATTTTTCTAAGTTCATTTTAAATTTCTTTCGTTGAAATGCAAGAGTTGGAATATTTCATTAGTGTTTTGTTGTAGTTTACCTTGTCACAGTTACATTCTCTTAATTTTTCAAAGTTCATTTTGAATTTCTATCATTGAAATGCAAGAGTTGGAATGTTTCAATAGTGTTTTGTTGTAGTTTACCTTGTCGTAGTTACATTCTCTTGATTTTTCAAAGTTCATTGTGAATTTCTTTCATTGAAATGCAAGAGTTGGAACATTTCAGTAGTGTTTTGTTGTAGTTTACCTTGTCACAATTACATTCTCTTGATTTTTCAAAGTTCATTTTGAATTTATTTCATTGAAATGCATGAGTTGGAACATTTCAGTAGTGTTTTGTCGTGGTTTACCTTGTCGCAGTTACATTTTATAGATTTTTCAAAGTTCATTTTGAATTTCATTCGTTGAAATGCAAGAGTTTGAATATTTCAGTAGTGTTTTGTTGTAGTTTACCTTGTCACAGTTACATTCTCTTGATTTTTCAAAGTTCATTTTGAATTTCTTTCATTGAAATGCAAGAGTTGGAACATTTCAGTAATGTTTTGTCGTGGTTTACCTTGTCACAGTTACATTCTCTTGATTTTTCAAAGTTCATTTTGAATTTATTTCGTTGAAATGCAAGAGTTGGAATATTTCAGTAGTGTCTTGTCGTGGTTTACCTTGTCACAGTTACATTCTCTTAATTTTTCAAAGTTAATTTTGGTTTTCTTTCGTTGAAATGCAAGAGTTGGAATATTTCAGTAGTGTTTTGTTGTGGTTTATCGTGTCACAGTTACATTCTCTTGATTTTCCAAAGTTCATTTTGATGGATTACCTTGTTACAGTTACATTCTCGTGATTTTTCAAAGTTCATTTTGAATTTCTTTCATTGAAATGCAAGAGTTGGAACATTTCAGTAGTGTTTTGTTGTAGTTTACCTTGTCGTAGTTACATTCTCTTGATTTTTCAAAGTTCATTGTGAATTTCTTTCATTGAAATGCAAGAAAAAGAACATTTTAGTAGTGTTTTGTTGTAGTTTACCTTGTCGCAATTACATTCTCTTGATTTTTCAAAGTTCATTTTGAATTTATTTCATTGAAATGCATGAGTTGGAACAATTTCAGTAGTGTTTTGTCGTGGTTTACCTTATCGCAGTTACATTTTCTAGATTTTTCAAAGTTCATTTTGAATTTCTTTCGTTGAAATGCAAGAGTTGGAATATTTCAGTAGTGTTTTGTTGTAGTTTACCTTGTCACAGTTACATTTTCTTGATTTTTCAAAGTTCATTTTGAATTTCTTTCATTGAAATGCAAGAGTTGGAACATTTCAGTAATGTTTTGTCGTGGTATACCTTGTCACAGTTACATTCTCTTGATTTTTCAAAGTTCATTTTGAATTTCATTCATTGAAATGTAAGAGTTGGAATATTTCACTAGTGTTTTGTCATGGTTTATCATGTCACAGTTACATTCTCTTGATTTTTCTAAGTTCATTTGGAATTTCTTTCGTTGAAATGCAAGAGTTGGAACATTTCAGTAGTGTTTTGTTGTGGTTTACCTTGTCACAGTTACATTCTCTTAATTTTTCAAAGTTCATTTTGAATTTCTATCATTGAAATGCAAGAGTTGGAATATTTCAGTAGTGTTTTGTTGTGGTTTACCTTGTCACACTTACATTTTCTTGATTTTTCAAAGTTCATTTTGAATTTCTTTCATTGAAATGCAAGAGTTGGAAAATTTCAGTAGTGTTTTGATATGGTTTACCTTGTCACAGCTACATTTTCTTGATTTTTCAAAGTGCATTTTGAATTTCTTTCATTGAAATGTAAGAGATGGAATATTTCACTAGTGTTTTGTCATGGTTTATCACGTCACAGTTACATTCTCTTGATTTTTCTAAGTTCATTTTGAATTTCCTTCGTTGAAATGCAAGAGTTGGAATATTTCAGTAGTGTTTTGTTGTAGTTTACCTTGTCGCAGTTACATTCTCTTGATTTTTATAAGTTCATTTTGAGGTTCTTTCATTGAAATGCAAGAGTTGGAACATTTCAGTAGTGTTTTGTTGTGGTTTACCTTGTCACAGTTACATTCTCTTGATTTTTCAAAGTTCATTTTGAATTTATTTCGTTGAAATGCAAGAGTTGGAATATTTCAGTAGTGTCTTGTCGTGGTTTACCTTGTCACAGTTACATTCTCTTAATTTTTCAAAGTTCATTTTGGTTTTCTTTCGTTGAAATGCAAGAGTTGGAATATTTCAGTAGTGTTTTGTTGCGGTTTATCGTGTCACTACATTCTCTTGATTTTCCAAAGTTCATTTTGATGGATTACCTTGTCACAGTTACATTCTCGTGATTTTTCCAAGTTCATTTTGAATTTCTTTCGTTGAAATGCAAGAGTTGGAATATTTCAGTAGTGTTTTGTTGTAGTTTACCTTGTCGCAGTTACATTCTCTTGATTTTTATAAGTTCATTTTGAATTTCTTTCATTGAAATGCAAGAGTTGGAACATTTCAGTAGTGTTTTGTTGTAGTTTACCTTGTCGCAATTACATTCTCTTGATTTTTCAAAGTTCATTTTGAATTTATTTCATTGAAATGCATGAGTTGGAACATTTCAGTAGTGTTTTGTCGCGGTTTACCTTGTCGCAGTTACGTTTTCTAGATTTTTCAAAGTTCATTTTGAATTTCATTCGTTGAAACGCAAGAGTTTGAATATTTCAGTAGTGTTTTGTTGTAGTTGACATTGTCGCAGTTACATTCTCTTGATTTTTCGAAGTTCATTTTGAATTTCTTTCATTGAAATGCAAGAGTTGGAACATTTCAGTAATGTTTTGTCGTGGTTTACCTTGTCACAGTTACATTCTCTTGATTTTTCAAAGTTCATTTTGGTTTTCTTTCGTTGAAATGCATGAGTTGGAACATTTCAGTAGTGTTTTGTCGTGGTTTATCATGTCACAGTTACATTCTCTTGATTTTTCTAAGTTCATTTTGAATTTCTTTCGTTGAAATGCAAGAGTTGGAACATTTCAGTAGTGTTTTGTTGTGGTTTACCTTGTCACAGTTACATTCTCTTAATTTTTCAAAGTTCATTTTGAATTTCTATCATTGAAATGCAAGAGTTGGAATATTTCAGTAGTGTTTTGTTGTGGTTTACCTTGTCACACTTACATTTTCTTGATTTTTCAAAGTTCATTTTGAATTTCTTTCATTGAAATGCAAGAGTTGGAAAATTTCAGTAGTGTTTTGATATGGTTTACCTTGTCACAGTTACATTCTCTTGATTTTTCAAAGTTCATTTTGAATTTCTTTCATTGAAATGTAAGAGATGGAATATTTCACTAGTGTTTTGTCATGGTTTATCATGTCACAGTTACATTCTCTTGATTTTTCTAAGTTCATTTTGAATTTCTTTCGTTGAAATGCAAGAGTTGGAATATTTCAGTAGTGTTTTGTTGTGGTTTACCTTGTCACAGTTACATTCTCTTTTTTTTTCAAAGTTCATTTTGAATTTCTTTCATTGAAATGTAAGAGATGGAATATTTCACTAGTGTTTTGTCATGGTTTATCATGTCACAGTTACATTCTCTTGATTTTTCTAAGTTAATTTTGAATTTCTTTCGTTGAAATGCAAGAGTTGGAACATTTCAGTAGTGTTTTGTTGTAGTTTACCTTAATGCAGTTACATTCTCTTGATTATTCAAAGTTCATTTTGAGGTTCTTTTATTGAAATGCAAGAGTTGGAACATTTCAGTAGTGTTTTGTTGTGGTTTACCTTATCACAGTTACATTCTCTTGATTTTTGAAATGCAAGAGTTGGAAAATTTCAGTAGTGTTTTGATATGGTTTACCTTGTCACAGCTACATTCTCTTGATTTTTCAAAGTTCATTTTGAATTTCTTTCATTGAAATGTAAGAGATGGAATATTTCACTAGTGTTTTGTCATGGTTTATCATGTCACAGTTACATTCTCTTGATTTTTCTAAGTTCATTTTGAATTTCTTTCGTTGAAATGCAAGAGTTGGAATATTTCAGTAGTGTTTTGTTGTAGTTTACCTTGTCGCAGTTACATTCTCTTGATTTTTCAAAGTTCATTTTGAGGTTCTTTCATTGAAATGCAAGAGTTGGAACATTTCAGTAGTGTTTTGTTGTGGTTTACCTTATCACAGTTACATTCTCTTGATTTTTCAAAGTTCATTTTGAATTTATTTCGTTGAAATGCAAGAGTTGGAATATTTCAGTAGTGTCTTGTCGTGGTTTACCTTGTCACAGTTACATTCTCTTAATTTTTCAAAGTTCATTTTGGTTTTCTTTCGTTGAAATGCAAGAGTTGGAATATTTCAGTAGTGTTTTTATGTGGTTTATCGTGTCACAGTTACATTCTCTTGATTTTCCAAAGTTCATTTTGATGGATTACCTTGTCACAGTTACATTCTCGTGATTTTTCAAAGTTCATTTTGAATTTCTTTCGTTGAAATGCAAGAGTTGGAATATTTCAGTAGTGTTTTGTTGTAGTTTACCTTGTCGTAGTTACATTCTCTTGATTTTTTAAAGTTCATTGTGAATTTCTTTCATTGAAATGCAAGAGTTGGAACATTTCAGTAGTGTTTTGTTGTAGTTTACCTTGTCGCAATTAAATTCTCTTGATTTTTCAAAGTTCATTTTGAATTTCATTCGTTGAAATGCAAGAGTTTGAATATTTCAGTAGCGTTTTGTTGTAGTTTACATTGTCACAGTTACATTCTCTTGATTTTTCAAAGTTCATTTTGAATTTCTTTCATTGAAATGCAAGAGTTGGAACATTTCAGTAATGTTTTGTCGTGGTTTACCTTGTCACAGTTACATTCTCTTGATTTTTCAAAGTTCATTTTGGTTTTCTTTCGTTGAAATGCATGAGTTGGAACATTTCAGTAGTGTTTTGTCGTGGTTTACCTTGTCACAGTTACATTCTCGTAATTTTTCAAAGTTCATTTTGAATTTCTTTCGTTGAAATGCAAGAGTTGGAATATTTCAGTAGTGTTTTGTTGTGGTTTATCATGTCACAGTTACATTCTCTTGATTTTCCAAACTTCATTTTGAATTTCTTTGTTTGAAAAACAAGAGTTGGATTATTTCAGTAGTATTTTATCGTGGTTTACCTTGTCACAGCTACATTCTCTTGATTTTTCAAAGTTCATTTGAATTTCTTTCATTGAAATGCAAGAGTTGGATTATTTCAGTAGTGTTTTGTCGTGGTTTACCTTGTCACAGTTACATTTTCTTGATTTTTCAAAGTTCAGTGTTGATTTCTTTCGTTGAAATGCAAGGTTTGGAATATTTCAGTAGTGTTTTGACACGATTTACCCTGTCACAGTTACATTCTCTTAATTTTTCAAAGTTCATTTTGAATTTCTATCGTTGAAATGCAAGAGCTAGAATATTTCAGTAGTGTTTTGTTGTGGTTTACCTTGTCACACTTACATTTTCTTGATTTTTCAAAGTTCATTTTGAATTTCTTTCATTGAAATGCAAGAGTTGGAAAATTTCAGTAGTGTTTTGATATGGTTTACCTTGTCACAGCTACATTCTCTTGATTTTTCAAAGTTCATTTTGAATTTCTTTCATTGAAATGTAAGAGTTTGAATATTTAACTAGTGTTTTGTCATGGTTTATCATGTCACAGTTACATTCTCTTGATTTTTCTAAGTTCATTTTGAATTTCTTTCGTTGAAATGCAAGAGTTGGAATATTTCAGTAGTGTTTTGTTGTGGTTTACCTTGTCACAGTTACATTCTCTTAATTTTTTAAAGTTCATTTTGAATTTCTATCATTGAAATTCAAGAGTTGGAATATTTCAGTAGTGTTTTGTAGTAGTTTACCTTGTCACAGTTACATTCTCTTAATTTTTCGTACGCGCGCGTACGCGCGCGTACGTAGGCTAGCCTAACCTAACCTAACTTGATCTAGCCTATCCTAACCTAGCCTAACCTAACAAAAATGAAAGTGTTTCACTACTGAACTAAAACACTACTGAAATATTCCAACTCTTGCATTTCAATGATAGAAATTCAAAATGAACTTTGAAAAATTAAGAGAATGTAACTGTGACAAGGTAAACCACAACAAAACACTACTGAAATATTCCAACTCTTGCATTTCAACGAAAGAAATTCAAAATGAACTTACAAAAATCAAGATAATGTAACTGTGACATGATAAACCATGACAAAACACTAGTGAAATATTCCAACTCTTACATTTCAATGAAAGAAATTCAAAATGAACTTTGAAAAATCAAGAGAATGTAGCTGTGACAAGGTAAACCATATCAAAACACTACTGAAATTTTCCAACTCTTGCATTTCAATGAAAGAAATTCAAAATGAACTTTGAAAAATCAAGAAAATGTAAGTGTGACAAGGTAAACCACAACAAAACACTACTGAAATATTCCAACTCTTGCATTTCAATGATAGAAATTCAAAATGAACTTTGAAAAATTAAGAGAATGTAACTGTGACAAGGTAAACCACAACAAAACACTACTGAAATGTTCCAACTCTTGCATTTCAAGGAAAGAAATTCAAAATGAACTTAGAAAAATAGAGAATGTAACTGTGACATGATAAACCATGACAAAACACTAGTGAAATATTCCAACTCTTACATTTCAATGAAAGAAATTCAAAATGAACTTTGAAAAAACAAGAGAATGTAGCTGCGACAAGGTAAACCATATCAAAACACTACTGAAATATTCCAACTCTTGCATTTCAACGAAAGAAATCAACACTGAACTTTGAAAAATCAAGAGAATGCAACCGTGACAAGGTAAACCACGACAAAACACTACTGAAATAATCCAACTCTTGCATTTCAATGAAAGAAATTCAAATGAACTTTGAAAAATCAAGAGAATGTAGCTGTGACAAGGTAAACCACGATAAAACACTACTGAAATAATCCAACTCTTGTTTTTCAACGAAAGAAATTCAAAATGAACTTTGGAAAATCAAGAGAATGTAACTGTGACATGATAAACCACAACAAAACACTACTGAAATATTCCAACTCTTGCATTTCAACGAAAGAAATTCAAAATGAACTTTGAAAAATCACGAGAATGTAACTGTGACAAGGAAAACGACGACAAAAAACTACTGAAATTTTCCAACTCATGCATTTCAACGAAAGAAAACCAAAATGAACTTTGAAAAATCAAGGGAATGTAACTGTGACAAGGTGAACCACGACAAAACACTACTGAAATGTTCCAACTCTTGCATTTCAACGAATGAAATTCAAAATGAACTTTGAAAAATCTAGAAAATGTAACTGCGACAAGGTAAACCACGACAAAACACTACTGAAATGTTCCAACTCATGCATTTCAATGAAATAAATTCAAAATGAACTTTGAAAAATCAAGAGAATATAATTGCGACAAGGTAAACCACGACAAAACACTACTGAATTGTTCCAACTCTTGCATTTCAATGAAAGAAATTCACAAGGAACTTTGAAAAATCAAGAGAATGTAACTGCGACAAGGTAAACTACAACAAAAATCTACTGAAATATTCGAACTCTTGCATTTCAACGAAAGAAATTCAAAATGAACTTTGAAAAATCACGAGAATGTAACTGTGACAAGGTAATCCATCAAAATGAACTTTGGAAAATCAAGAGAATGTAACTGTGACACGATAAACCACAACAAAACACTACTGAAATATTCCAACTCTTGCATTTCAACGAAAGAAAACCAAAATGAACTTTAAAAAATTAAGAGAATGTAACTGTGAGGTAAACCACGACAAGACACTACTGAAATATTCCAATTCTTGCATTTCAATGAAAGAAATTCAAAATGAACTTTGAAAAATCAAGAGAATGCAACTGCGACAAGGTAAACTACAACAATACACTACTGAAATGTTCCAACTCTTGCATTTCAATGAAAGAAATTCAAATTGAACTTTGAAAAATCAAGAGAATGTAACTGCGACAAGGTAAACTACAACAAAACACTACTGAAATATTCCAACTCTTGCATTTCAACGAATGAAATTCAAAATGAACTTCGAAAAATCTAGAAAATGTAATTGCGACAAGGTAAACCACGAAAAACACTACTGAAATGTTCCAACTCTTGCATTTCAATGAAAGAAATTCAAAATGAACTTTGAAAAATCAAGAGAATGTAACTGCGACAAGGTAAACTACAACAAAACACTATTGAAATATTCCAACTCTTGCATTTCAACGAAAGAAATTCAAAATGAACTTTGAAAAATTAAGAGAATGTAACTGTGACTAGGTAAACCACGACAAAACACTATTGAAATATTCCAACTCTTGCATTTCAACGAAAGAAATTCCAAAATGAACTTTGAAAAATTAAGAGAATGTAACTGTGACAAGGTAAACCACTACAAAACACTACTGAACTATTCCAACTCTTGCATTTCAACGAAAGAAAACCAAAATGAACTTTGAAAAATCAAGAGAATGTAACTTTGACAAGGTAAACCATTTCAAAACACTACTGAAATATTCCAACTCTTGCATTTCAATGAAAGAAATTTGAAATGAACTTTTAAAAATCAAGAGAATGTAACTGTGACAAGGTAAACCACGACAAAACACTACTGAAATATTCCAACTCTTGCATTTCAATGAAAGAAATCCAAAATGAACTTTGAAAAATTAAGAGAATGTAAGTGTGACAAGGTAAACCATGACAAAACATTACTGAAATATTCCAACTCTTGCATTTCAACGAAAGAAATCAAAAATGAACTTTGAAAAATTAAGAGAATATAAGTGTGACGAGGTAAACCACACCAAAACACTACTGAAATATTCCAACTCTTGCATTTCAACGAAAGAAAACCAAAATGAACTTTGAAAATCAAGAGAATGTAAGTGTGATAAGGTAAACCACAACAAAACACTACTGAAATATTCCAACTCATGCATTTCAACGAAAGAAATCTGCAATGAACGTTGAAAATCAAGAGAATGTAACTATGACTAGGTAAACCACGACAAAACACTATTGAAATATTCTAACTCTTGCATTTCATCAAAAGAAATCCAAAATGATCTTTGAAAAATTAAGAGAATGTAACTGTGACAAGGTAAACCACGACAAAACACTACTGAAATATTCCAACTCTTGCATTTCAACGATAGAAATTCAAAATGGACTTTGAAAAATCAAGAGAATGTAACTGTGACTAGGCAAACCACGACAAAACACTATTGAAATATTCCAACTTTTGCATTTCATCGAAAGAAATCCAAAATGAACTTTGAAAAATTAAGAGAATGTAATTGTGACAAGGTAAACTACAACAAAACACTACTGAAATATTCTAACTCTTGCATTTCATCAAAAGAAATCCAAAATGAACTTTGAAAAATTAAGAGAATGTAACTGGTACAAGGTAAAGCACGACAAGACACTACTGAAATATTCCAACTCTTGCATTTCAACGAAAGAAATTCAAAATGAACTTTGAAAAATCAAGAGAATCTAACTGTGATAAGGTAACCACAACAAAACATTACTGAATTATTACCTGAAATGCCTTTTGAAAAGTGTTGCTTGGTGTTGGGCATTCAAAAAGCTGTTAAGTAAAGTTGTGTGTGAAAAGGATGGGTACTTCAACTTGTAAAATGGGTTTAGAAGGGACATTAAGAAAAGAACTTGTTCTGAAATGCCCTTTGAAAAGTATTGCTTGGTGTTGAGGTATCCAAAAAGCTGTAAAGTAAAGTTGTGGTGAAAAGGAAGGATGCTTCAACTTGTAAAATGGGTTTAGGAAGGACATTAAGAAAATAACTGGTTCTGAAATGCCTTTGAAAAGTATTGCTTGGTGTTGGAGCATTCAAAAAGCTGTAAAGTAAAGTTGTGGGTGAAAAGGAGGGGTACTTCAAGTTGGAAAATAGGTTTAGAAGGGGCATTAAGAAAGGAACTTGTTCTGAAATGCCTTTTGAAAAGTATTTCTTGGTGTTGAGGTACCCAAAAAGCTGTAAAGTATAGTTGTGGATGAAAAGGATGGGTACTTCAACTTGTAAAATGGGTTTAGAAGTGACATTAAGAAAAGAACTTGCTCTGAAATGCCTTTTGAAAGGTATTTCTGGGTGTTGGGGCATTCAAAAAGCTGTAAAGTAAAGTTGTGGGTGAAAAGGATGGGTACTTCAAGTTGGAAAATGGGCTTAGAAGGGGACATAAAGAAAAGAACTTGTTCTGAAATGCCCTTTGAAAAGTATTGCTTGGTGTTGAGGTATCCAAAAAGCTGTAAAGTAAAGTTGTGGGTGAAAAGGAAAGGGTACTTCAAGTTAGAAAATGGGTTTAGAAGAGACATTACGTAAAGAACTTGTTCTGAAAAGATAAAATAAAGCCTTTGAAAAGTATTTCTTGGTGCTGAGGTATTCAAAAAGCTGTAAAGTATAGTTGTTGGTGAAAAGGATGGGTACTTCAAGTTTGAAAATGGGCTTAGAAGGGACATTAAAAAAGGAACTTGCTCTGAACTGTCTTTTGAAAAGTGTTTCTTGGTGTTGAGGTATCCAAAAAGCTGTAAAGTAAAGTTTTGGGTGAAATGGATGGATGCTTCAACTTGTAAAATGAGTTTAGGAGGGACATTAAGAAAGTAACTTGCTCTGAAATGTCTTTTGAAAAGTATTTCTTGGTGATGAGGTATCCAAAAAGCTGTAAAGTAAAGTTGTGGATGAGAAGGATGGGAACTTCAACTTGGAAAATGGGTTTAGAAGGGACATTAAGAAAATAACTTGTTCTGAAAAGATATAATAAAGCCTTATAAAAGTATTAAAAAATGGGGAGGGGACTCTTTGGGGCCCGGGGGGGGGGCATTAGGGGGTCCGGGGTCCCTTGGGGGCCGGGTTGTCCTTTGGGGACCCGGGAGGGTCTTTGGGGGTCAGGGTGGTCCTTTGGGATCCCGGGGGACCTTTGGGGACTGGGGGCTTCCTTTGGGGTTGGAGTAGGGGGATTGGAGCCCTTTGGGGTTGGGGTAGAGGACCTCACAACACTGTTTAAATAGAACTTGTGTATTATAACGACCACACTCAAATCCTCTTCTAAAACATCTTCTAAAATCATCTTTTAAAATGTCTCTAACTGTTTCGCCGAAATAATTCCCTAAAATGTCTAAAACAGTTTCACCCAAATAATCCCTAAACGTAATCTCAGCGTGTTCCTTTTGTTTTGGCATCCCTGCGCTGTCACATTCCAAATTACTAAGAAACCCTTTCCCGCGTTAATCTCTTCATCTCATAAATGTTCCTAGCTACACTATTAAGGTTTCGTTAGAATATCAATTTATCTCTCCGACTTAAAGATCAGTGAAGCCGTATTTAAAAATAGAATTTCTATCTCTTTAGACTCCCGCATAATTCCAAGATAACAAGTGATGTCATTTCTAATTCCTGACACTAAAGATCAATGAAGCCCTATTTAAAAATAGAATATTAATTTTTCTCTCTGACCTAAAGAACGTTTATCCCTCAGACCTAAGATCAGAGAAGCCATACTTGTTTCTTTATTCCTCTTTTCGTAAATCAATAATTCCCCTAGCGATTATGTAAATCAAGTTCTCGGAAATTCTCTCCCCTAGATCAATACATTCCACAATGATTATGTAAATCACCCCTCGTTTCATTACACGTGGCCAAACAACAACAGATCGATAATCCTTGAATAAATTATGTACAAAAGTTGTAGATGGCAGCAGGGGTGTCGTCCGGGGCCTTTAGGGTCCTTTCTACTCACCTGAACCATACTCCCCCCCACTCTGTAGGATAACCCGACACATGTTGACAAAATAGAGTGTTAAATACTCTCAGTAATACCTGAACAATGCGCTTTGCAAATACGTTAAGGACAAGAGTCATTGTGCTCAGTAAATATCTGTTACTGAGTCAACGTCGTCTGAACTTTTTCTACAATTGTATACCAGCTTTGTATACCTACAAAACCTTTTCCATGAAGTCCGAATGTCCTTTAAACATTAGTTTTGACTTCTTCCCCTCCTATTTGGGGATAAGCTGCTCTTTGCTTGGCCCCCGATGGATGGTCGAAAATATGTATCTGTACGTCTTATTAATTTATGCCATTCACCAATGTTTTGCTAGTTATGAAATGTTTTGTCAATTATGTCACTACTGCTGACATTCAGTATTATGAAGCCAACAATTACAGATAAGACCGAGGGTATTAATTTTGGTTCTACGCTGATCCCCGATCCCATAAATCCCCCCCCCCTACAAAATTCTACTACGTGTGAAATTCAGTACAGGAGAGTATAAGAGAAGTAAAACTTTTAATTTTATTTTAAATAAACGAACCTCAGCTTTAAAGCCGTAATTCTGGAATAGGTCATCAATCATATGAGTTCATAACAAACCTTATTAAGCAAATGATGACAGGAATAATAAGGGACTATTTTTTAATAGATGTGGTTCTGATGGGTAGAAATAAGATCGTTTTCATCTTCAATCACATTTATGTAAGAAGATTGATTATTAGATATAATAAAAAATACCATGATGATGATGGAGCTGCCATTCCAGTTGACTCATCAATATTTGAAACATAAGATAGACAAGATAAGATATTTATTTCAAAAAACGTCCATCACAAGCCCCGAAGGACCGAATTCGCATTTCGGAGTCATAAAACCAAAAAAAAAAAATTATAAAAAAAGCACAAAAACTAAAAAAACCGGCAAACCAATGCCAAAAACAACAATATCCGAATGGCAAAACCATTCATTAGTCAACAAAAAAAAATAAAGTGGCAAAATTTCAGAAACTGAAAAATGTAAAAATTTTCCGGCGAAAGGGGCGGGGGCGCAGAATTTTTTCAGCGGAGGCACAAAAATCGGATAAAATAATTTTTCTGAAGTTTTAATTATTTTGTCTCGAATATTGAAAAACATTCTATTTTTTGTCAACACGGGGGAGGGGGTGCAAAATCTATTATTGTTGTTTATAGCATTTTTCAACTGCTTGCAGAATTTTTTTTTTCGCTGTGAGTTGCCCCTCATTTAAATATTAAACTTCTTATAAAGTCTATCGTGTGTCGATTATAAAATCTATCGTCATCAAGTTTTTGAAAACTCATAGGCATTGGTAGGGCCATATTCAGGATTTTTTAGAGGGGAAGGGGGGTTACAAAAGATTTTTTCGGTGGAGTTACAAAAAACTTTAAAAAACACATCAAACCTTTGTTTATATTCATTTTTGTTACGTTTTTACGACTTGGACAAATATTTTTTTTTTTTTTTGGGGGGGGGGCAGGGGGGGGGTCCAACCTCCTAGCCCTCCCTGGATACTGCCTAGGGTATTGGGGCTAGATAAATTCCTGTGCCTGCGCGTTTGCTGTTCTCCGCGACTTAGAAACTTACTTGCACTTTTCTTTTTTTAAGGGTGTAAAAAGACTCGTTATTTGACTACTTTGATGACACTAATTTGAATTACCAAAGTTAACAGGCATAGTGAATTAATTACACCATAAATCGTTTTCCACAGTGAAAATTGCTATTTTTTCAGATTTTCAGGACAAAAATTTTATATCCATTATGATTGCAAGTAGGAACCTATTATCCAATACCGGACGGGATTTACATCATTGCCAGATAAGAAAGGTACTATTTAGTGCTTTAAAAGTACCTCTTTCTAGGCCTGTTTGCTGGTTAAATGGTTTGATGTTGTTTCTTAGTTCTGTTTGTTGATGGTTATATGGTTTGATTGTTACATGGTTTGGTGGTTATATTGTTTGATGGCTCTATGATTTGATGTTGTTTCTTAGTTCTGTTCTGTTTGTTGTTGGTTATATGGTTTGATGGTTATATGGTTTGTTGATGGTTATATGGTTTGATGGTGTTTCTTAGTTCTGTTCTGTTTGTTGTTGGTTGTATGGTTTGATGGTTATATGATTTGATGTTGTTTCATAGTTATGTTTGTTGATGTTTATATGGTTTGATGGTTATATGGTTTGTTCGTTATATGGTTTGATGTTATTTCATAGTTTTGTTCTGTTTGTTGGTCAACTTGTTTGATGTTTCTAAGCCTTTTACTCCGAAGCTAAGTTTACAAGGGCGGTTCTCGACTGTGTTCAGTATAATACGCAAGTTTCATTTGAACAGTGTTGTAAGGTCCCTTACCCCAACCCCCAAGAGCCCCCCCCCCACAACAATACTTTTTTTATTTTTCGCGCTTGAGACACAGAAGGCCCCCCCTCCACCCAACGTTTTGCCCCCCAATTTTTTTACACTTTTTTTGCGCGCTTGAGACACAGAAGGGCCCCCCATGCCCCCCCCCAACATTTCCCCCCCCCCCCCCATTTTTTAATACTTTTTTTTGCGTGCTTGAGACCCAGAAATTAACAAACAGAAAAGGTTTTTCAGCTAAAGCAGGGAACAAGTTTAAAACTTTTCCAACAACACACACACGACATGAGAAGAAACTTAGCAAAGGAAGCAAGAAACAACAGACTATCACACAAGTAAAATCATGAACCAGCATATGTAAAAATACCAAATCATAAGTTAAGGGTTTTAGTTTAGAGTTTATAGTTTTAGTTTAGAATTTTTTTTAAAGTTTTAGTTAGAGTTATAGTTTTAGTTTAGTTTTAGTTAAGAATTTAGAGTTTTAGTTTAGAGTTATAGTTAGAGTTATAGTTTTAGTTAAGAGTTTTAGTCTAGAGTGTAGAGTTTTAGTTACGAGTCTTAGCTTAGAGTTTTAGTTTCGAGTCTTAGCTTAGAGTTTTAGTTAGAGTTATAGTTTGGTTCAGTTTTAGTTAAGAGTTTTAGTTTAGAGTTTTAGTTAGAGTTAAAGTTTAGTTTAGTTTTAGTTTAGAGTTTTAGTTTAGTGTTTTAACCTAAAGTTCTAGTTTAAAGTTTTAGTTTAGTTAAGATTTTTAGAGTTCAGAGTTTTAGCTTACAGTCTTAGCTTAGAGTTTTAGTTAGAGTTATAGTTTAGTTTAGTTAAGAGTTTTAGTTTAGAGTTGTACTTTAGTTTTAGTTAAGAGTTTAGAGTTTAGCGTTTTAATTTATAGTCTTAGCTTAGAGTTTTAGTTAAAGAATTAGTTTAGAGTTTTAGTTTAAAAGTTTTAACCTAAAGTTTTAGTTTAAGGTTGTAGTTTAGTTATAGTTAAGAGTTTTAGAGCTTAGAGTTTTAGTTAATTAGTCTAATTTTAGTAAGGAGTTTTAGTTTAGAGCTGTAATTTAGTTTTAGTTTAGAGTTTTAGTTTACATTTATAGTTAGAGTTATAGTTTTAGTTTAGTTTTAGTTAAGAGTTTTAGTTTTGAGTATAGAGTTTTAGTTTCGAGTCTTAGCTTAGAGTTTTACTTAGAGTTACACTTTATTTTAGTTTTAGTTCAGAGATTTAGTTTAGATTGTTAGCTAAGAGTTTCAGTTTGAGTTATAGTTTAGAGCATTAGCTTAGAGTTTTAGTAGAGAGTTTTAACCTAAAGTTTTAGTTTAAGGTTGTAGTTTAGTTATAGTTAAGAGTTTTAGAGTTTAGAGTTTTAGCTTAGACTCTTAGCTTAGAGTTTTAGTTAGAATTATAGTTTAGTTTAGTTTTAGTTGAGAGATTTAGTTTGGAGTTGTTGTTTAGTTTTAGATAAGAGTTTTAGTTTGGTATTAGCTTACAGTTTTAGTTAGAGTTATAGTTTAGTTTAGTTGTAGTTTAGAGTCTAGAGTTTTAAGTTAGAGTATCAGCTCTTAGAGTTTTGTAGTTTAGAGTCTAAGTTAGAGTAGAGTCTCAGCTCTTAAGTTAGAGTCTCAGCTCTTAGAGTTTTAGTTAGAGTTATATTTTATATTAATTTCAGTTAAGAGTTTTTTTGGACTTGTAGTTTAGTTTTAGTTAAGAGTTTTAGTTTAGAGTTTTAGCCTAGAGTCTTAGCTTAGAGTTTTTTGTTACATTTAGAATTTAGTTTAGTATTAGTTAAAAGTTTTAGTTTAGAGTTGTAGTTTAGTTTTAGTTAAGAGTTTTAGTTTAGACTTTAGAGTTTTAGCTTAATGTCTTATCTTAGAGTTTTAGTTTGAGTTATAGTTTAGTTTAGTTTTAGTTAAGAGTTTTAGTTTAGAGTTTAGAGTTTCAGTTTTGGGTTTTAGCTTAGAGTTTTAGTTAGAGCTATAGTTTAGTTAATTTTAGTTTAGAGTTGTAGTTTAGTTTTAGTTAAGAGTTTTTGTTTAAAGTTTAGAGTTTTAGTTAGAGTTTAGAGTTTTAGTTTAGAGTCTTAGCTTAGAGTTTTAGTTAGTTATTGATTAGTGTAGTTTTAGTTAAAATTTTAGTTAGAGTTATAGTTTAGTTTAGTTTTAGTTAAGAGTTATAGTTTAGAGTTGTTGTTTAGTCTTAGATAAGAGTTTTAGTTTAGAGTATTAGCTTAGAGTCATAGATTAGAGTTTTAGTTATAGTTATAGTTTAGTTTAGTTTTAGTTTAGAGTCTAGAGTTTTAAGTTAGAGTCTCAGCTCTTAGAGTTTTAGTTAGAGTTATATTTTATTTTAGTTTTAGTTAGAGTTTTAGTTTAGAGTCAGAGTTTTAGTTTAGAGTCTTAGCTTAGAGTATCAGTTAAAGTTATAATTTAGTTTAGTTTTCGTCAAGAGTTTTAGTTTAGAGTTGTTGTTTAGTTTTAGATAAGAGTTTTAGTTTAGAGTCTCGAGTTTTAGTTTGGAGTCATAGATTAGAGTTTTAGTTATAGTTATAGTTTAGTTTAGTTTTAGTTTAGAGTCTAAAGTTTTAGTTTAGAGTCCTAGCTTAGAGTTTTAGTTAGGGTTATAGTTTAGTTTAGTTTTAGTTAAGAGTTTTAGTTTAGACTTGTAGTTTAATTTTAGTTAAGAGTTTTAGTTTAGAGTTTTAGCTTAGAGTCTTAGCTTAGAGTTTAAATTAGAGTTATAGTTTAGTTTAGTTTTAGTTAATAGTTTTAGTTTAGAGTTTAGAGTTTTAGCTTAGGTTCTTAGCTTAGAGTTTTAGTTACAGCTATAGTTTAGCTAAGAGTTTTAGTTTAGAGTTTTATTTTAGAGTCTTAGCTTAGAGTTATAGCTTAGTTTAGTTTTAGTTTAGTTTAGCGTTGTAGTTTAGTTTTAGTTAAGAGTTTTAGAATAGAGTTTAGAGTTTTAGTTTAGACTCCTAGCTTAGAGTTTTAGTTAGAAATATAGTTTAGTTTAGTTATAGTTTAGTTTAGAGTTGTAGTTTAGTTTTAGTTAAGAGTTTTAGTTTAGAGTTTAGAGTTAGAGTTTAGAGTCTTAGTTTAGAGTGTTAGCTTAGAGTTTTAGTTAGAGATATAGTTTTGTTTGGTTTTAGTTAAGAGTTTTAGTTTAGATTTGTAGTTTAGTTTTAGTAAAGACTTTTAGTTTAGCGTTGTAGTTTAGTTTTGGTTAAGAGTTTTAGTTTAGAGTTTAGAGTTTTTAGCTTAGAGTTTTATTTAGAGTTATTGTTTAGTTTAGTTTCAGTTAAGAGTTTTAGTTTAGAGCCGTAGTTTAGTTTTAGTTAAGAGTTTTAGTTTAGAGTTTAGAGTTTTAGTTTACGGTTTTAGCTTAGAGTTTTAATTAGAGTTATAGTTTAGTTTAGTTTTAGTTTAGAGTTGTAGCTTAGTTAAGAGTTATAGTTTGGAGTTTTAGTTAGAGCTATAGTTTACTTTAGTTTTAGTTAAGAGTTTTAGTTTAGAGTTTTAGTTTAGTTTTAGTTAAGAGCTTTAGTTTAGAGTTTAGAGTATTAGCTTAGAGTCTTAGCTTAGAGTTTTAGTTAGAGGTATAGTTTAGTTTTGTTTTAGTTAAGAGTTTAGTTTAGGGTTTTAGCTTTGAGTTTAGAGTTTTAGTTTAGGGTCTTAGCTTAGAGTTTTAGTTAGAATTATAGTTTTAGATTAGTTTTAGTTAAGAGTTTCAGTTTAGATATTGGAGTTTTAGTTTAGGGTTTTAGCTTAGAGTTTTAGTTAGAGTTATAGTTTAGTTTTAGTTTAGAGTTGTAGCTTAGTTAAGAGTTCTAGTTTGGAGTTTTAGTTAGAGCTATAGTTTACTTTAGTTTTAGTTAAGAGTTTTAGTTTAGAGTTTTAGTTTAGTTTTAGTTAAGAGTTTTAGTTTGGAGTTTAGAGTATTATCTTAGAGTCTTAGCTTAGAGTCTTATTTAGAGGTATAGTTTAGTTTAGTTTTAGTTAAGAGTTTAGTTTAGGGTTTTAGCTTTGAGTTTAGAGTTTTAGTTTAGAGTCTTAGCTTAGAGTTTTAGTTAGAATTATAGTTTTAGATTAGTTTTAGTTAAGAGTTTCAGTTTAGAGTTTTAGTTTAGTTTTAGTTAAGAGTTTTAGTTTAGAGTTTAGAGTATTAGCTTAGACTCTTAGCTTAGAGTTTTAGTTAGAGGTATAGTTTAGTTTAATTTTAGTTTAGAGTTGTAGCTTAGTTAAGAGTTATAGTTTGGAGTTTTAGTTAGAGTTATAGTTTACTTTAGTTTTAGTTAAGAGTTTTAGTTTAGAGTTGTAGTTTAGTTTTAGTTAAGAGTTTTAGTTTAGAGTTTAGAGTATTAGCTTAGAGTCTTAGCATAGAGTTTTAGTTAGAGCGATAATTTAGTTTAGTTTTAGTTAAGAGTTTTAGTTTAGGGTTTTAGCTTTGAGTTTAGAGTTTTAGTTTAGAGTCTTAGCTTAGAGTTTTAGTTAGAGTTATAGTTTTAGATTAGTTTTAGTTAAGAGTTTTAGTTTAGAGTTATAGTTTAGTTAAGAGTTTTAGTTTAGAGTTTAGAGTTTTAGTTTAGCGTCTTAACTTAGAGTTTTAGTTAGAGTTATAGTTTTAGATTAGTTTTAGTTAAGAGTTTTAGTTTAGAGTTTTAGTTAAGAATTTTAGTTTAGAGTTTAGAGTATTAGCTTAGAGTCTTAGCTTAGAGTTTTAGTTAGAGGTATAGTTTAGTTTAGTTTTAGTTAAGAGTTTTAGTTTAGAGTTTTAGCTTTGAGTTTAGAGTTTTAGTTTAGTCTTAGCTTAGAGTTTTAGTTAGAGTTATAGTTTTAGATTAGTTTCAGTTAAGAGTTTTAGTTTAGAGCCGTAGTTCAGTTTTAGTTAAGAGTTTTAGTTTAGAGTTTAGAGTTTTAGTTTAGGGTTTTAGCTTAGAGTTTTAGTTAGAGTTATAGTTTAGTTTTAGTTTAGAGTTGTAGCTTAGTTAAGAGTTCTAGTTTGGAGTTTTAGTTAGAGCTATAGTTTACTTTAGTTTTAGTTAAGAGTTTTAGTTTAGAGTTGTAGTTTAGTTTTAGTTAAAAGTTTTAGTTTAGAATTTAGAGTATTAGCTTAGAGTTTTAGTTAGAGGGATAATTTAGTTTAGTTTTAGTTAAGAGTTTTAGTTTAGGGTTTTAGGTTTGAGTTTAGAGTTTTAGTGTAGAGTCTTAGCTTAGAGTTTTAGTTAGAGTTATAGTTTTAGATTAGTTTCAGTTACGAGTTTTAGTTTAGAGTTATAGTTTAGTTAAGGGTTTTGGTTTAGACCTTTAGTTTAGCGTCTTAACTTAGAGTTTTTGTTAGAGTTATAGGTTAGTTTAGTTTTAGTTAAGAGTTATAGTTTAGAGTCTTAGCTTAGAGTTATAGTTAGAGTTATAGTTTTAGTTTAGTTATAGTTAAGAGTTTTAGTTTAGAGTTTAGATTTTTAGTTTAGAGTTTAGAGTTTTAATTTAGAGTGTTAGCTTAGAGTTTTAGTTAGAGTTATAGTTTAGTTTAGTTTCCGTTAAGAGTTTTAATTTAGACTTGTAGTTTAGTTTTAGTTAAGAGTTTTAGTTTAAAGTTGTAGTTTAGTTTTAGTTATGAGTTTTAGTTTAGAGTCTTAGCTTAGAGTTATAGTTAGAGTTATAGTTTTAGTTTAGTTTTAGTTAATATTTTTAGTTTAGAGTTTAGAGTTTTAATTTAGAGCGTTAGCTTAGAGTTTTAGTTAGAGTTATAGTTTAGTTTAGTTTTCGTCAAGAATTTTAATTTAGACTTGTAGTTTAGTTTTAGTTAAGAGTTTTAGTTTAAAGTTGTAGTTTAGTTTTAGTTATGAGTTTTAGTTTAGGGTTTTAGCTTAGAGTTTAGTTTTAGTTTAGAGTCTTAGCTTAGAGTTTTAGTTAGAGTTATAGTTTTAGTTTAGTTTTAGTTAGGTGTTTTAGTTTAGAGTTCTAGTTTAGTTAATAGTTTTAGTTTAGAGTTTTAGTTTAGCGTCTTAACTTAGAGTGGGTTTTATTTATTTTTAAGGTTAATTTAGGGTAGGTTACGTACGCGTGCGTATAAAACTATAAACTCTAAACTAAAATTCTTAACTTGTGATTTGGTATTTTTACTTATGCTGGTTCATGATTTTACTTGTGTAAAAGTCTGTTGTTTCTTACTTCCTTTGCTAGGTTTCTTCTCATGTGGTATGTGTGTTGTTGGAAAAGTTTTAAACTTGTTCTCTGCTTTAGCTGAAAAACCTTTTCTGTTTGTTAATTTCTGCGTCTCAAGCACGCAAAAAAAAAGTATTAAAAAATGTGGCGAGGGGCCCCAAACAGTTTTGGGGAGGGGGCCCTTATGCGTCTCAAGCGCACAAAAGAGTATTAAAAAAATGGGGGGCATAAAAGTTGGGGGGGGCGTGGGGGCCCTTCTGTGTCTCAAGCGCGCAAAAAAAATTGTAAAAAATGGGAGGGGGCAAAAAGTTGGGTGGAGGGGGGCTTCTGTGTCTCAAGCGCGCAAAATAAAAAAAATATAAAAAAATGGGGGGGGGCAAAAAAGTTGTGGGGGGCTCTTGAGGGTTGGGATAGGGGACCTTACAACACTGTTCAAATGGAACTTGCGTATTATACTGAACAGAGTAGAGAACCGCCCATGTAAACTTAGCTTCGGAGTAATAGGCTTAGAAACATCAAACAACATCAAATCATATAACCATCAAACCATATAACCAACAAAAAACA
The DNA here is from genome assembly GCA_027921565.1 of Artemia sinica. Lineage (NCBI taxonomy): Eukaryota > Metazoa > Arthropoda > Branchiopoda > Anostraca > Artemiidae > Artemia > Artemia sinica. The sequence continues at coordinate 15,331,481 of CM051272.1, forward strand.
GAACAGACCTAAGAAACACCTTCAAACCATATAACCATCAACAAACCGACTAACCATCAAACCATATAACCATCAACAAACAGAACTATGAAACAACATCAAATCATATAACCATCAAACCATATAACCAACAACAAACAGAACAGAACTAAGAAACAACATCAAACCATATAACCAACAAACCATACAATATAACCATCAACAAACAGAACAGAACTAAGAAACAGTATCAAATCATATAGCCATCAAACAGTATAACCATCAAACCATATAACCATCAAACTATATAACCATCAACAAACAGAACTAAGAAACAACATCAAACCATATAACCAGCAAACTGGCCTAGAAAGAGGTACTTTTAAAGTACTAAATAGTACCTTTCTTATCCGGCAATGATGTAAATCTCGTCCAGTGTTGGATAATAGGTTCCTACTATTGCGTCAAAATAATGTCAACGTAAATGTCATTGTCAAATAAATGTCATAATTATTGATGGCTTTCGACTGATTGTTGAATTTACAATTACAAGTATAAAATTAATCTATCGGTATTTAATTATGTTTGGTAGGACATAATTGAATATTGGAGACCGAAGAAAAGCTCCATTTCGCGATTTGGAGATGCAATAAAAAAACTTTTATTGTATCTACCGAAGGCCCATTTACAGTGAGACTTTACTAATACCGAGATTTAGCTAGCACTGATTAGGGCAAATTCGATTTTTCGTAGAATTTCCTGATTGGCGGAAAAGTTCTAATTGGCTCTAATCCTGTGATTCCCAACGTGAGGCACAGGCCCCACCGGTGGGGCATGGCAATATTTTGGTGGGTCATGGGCAGGACGTGAGCCCTTTGGCTGACTATATTTTAGAGCTTTAATTTTGAAAAAAAAACTTGTGATGTGAATGACGTCACATGCAAATGCATTTAAAGAGTAAAAAAGATACATGATAATATTGCAATGACGTTATACATATTATAAATGGTCTTGTATTCAGACAATCTTTTCAGAGGACGTATACTATAGAATATGGTTAGAGGACGACCCCAAAAAAGTTACCAAGTTAATGGCCTTTTAAGCTTCCTTTGGGTGAATAAACGTAAAATTTTGAATAACAAAATTTAAATAATGCGAGGGGGTATCAGGATTTTCGAAATGCCTAGGTGGAGTATGACCCGATTTATTCCAATCAGTGCTTGCTAAATCTTGGTAATAGTAAAGTGTCAATGTGAATAGGCTTTTATACACTTTTTTAAGCGACTTAAGGAGAAAAAATATTTTATTTGTTTTTTCTTTGTCCGAAAAACTAAAACAGAGCTTAAAGGTTTTTCTATTTCTTTTACACGTAGCACGGTCTTGGTGGAAATACACAGTCAGATTCATCCAAGATTCGTCAGATTCATCCCATGACCAAATTCTGGCAACAGAAAGTCACCCGACTTTCAAAGCATCGCTCATTGTTCTCATTTATCCTATCACAGAAGACAGCCCTGTGGACAGCCTAAAATGCACAGATAACAGCCTAAAATGCACACATCATGGTTGCAGCGGCAGCTGCAACTTAGTAAAGAGCGAGCCACAGCCCATAGAAATCAACAGTTGAAAAATGTGTTTTCAAAAAAAACTGCCTGGTGATAAAAAATTGCCAATTGACACTAAATCAGTAATGGTAACTATTAATACGGTTAATCTTAGAAGTAAAAGTTTATTGCGAAAAGAAATTTATGGTGATTTTAAAAAAGAGCCTCCAACCCCTTGAAAATGGCATCAAATCGAAATAAAAAGTGCACCATTGGAATCATCATGGTCGAAAACCTTTTGTAGGATAATTACAGTTCCCCACCTTGAACACCGAGGAAAATGACTTTTTTGCATGGGTAGCACTGATCTGTCTCCCTTTTTTTTTCTTATTTTCTAGAAGGGCTAGGGGGTGGCCAGAGCATCATAGAGTGGTGTGTAATTTCTCATTCGAAAGGGAATTGAATTTGTAAGTGCCCTTTTTAAGTGACAAAAAAGATTGGAGGGCAAATAGCCCCCCCCCCTCCCTATAGGCCCCCTCCCCCAACTAGCCCTATAAAAATTTTGAGACATCCATTTTGTTTAACATAGTTCAAAGCTCCAATCTATATGGTTTTGATGATGATATGGCCCTCCATAGTCCCTGGGGAAGGGCTGTATGTGGTATCGGGCGTATCGATATCGCGCGTATCGGTATCGTGCGTATTGGTATCGCATGTATCGTATCGGAAATATCGGTATCCGCTGTTGTGTTTTTTTCAGTCATTTTCTAGGCTCATTTTTTTAAAGCATGTCCCGGCAAGGTATCATGGTTGCAGCGGCAGCTGCAAGCTAGTAAAGAGCGAACCACAGCCCATAGTAACTAAAAGTTAAAAAACGCATTTTGAAAAAAAACTGCCTAGTGAAATAAAATTCTCATCTGACACTGACTCAGGAACGTTAAATACTATTTCGGTTCGTCTTAAAAGTAAAATTTTATTGCGAAAAAAAAATTATGTTGATTTAGAAAAAAAGCCTCACACCCATCGAAAATGGCGTCATATCAAAATGAAAAGTGTACCATTGGAATCAACATGATCCAAACCTTATACAGGGAAGTTACAGTCGCCCTCCCTGAACAACAAGGAAAATCACTTTTTTGCGTCGGTAGCACTGGTCTGTCTCCCGTTTTTTTTTTTTTTTTTTTTTCTTTTTTTTTCCAACAGGTCTAGTTGGCTACCAAAACATTATAAAGAGATTCTTAATGGCTCATTCAAAAGCTATTTCTCATATCTACGTGTTTTTATAAATTCTGCCATCTGCAAGTGCCACATGGCACTAAGATGGCAATTTTTGTGCTATTTCTCAAAGAGTGGTACTAGCAGGCTACCAGAACATACTTGGTAGATCTTTCATAGCTCATATAAAAGATATTGCACATAGCTACATCTTTCATATAAATTCCACCATCATCAAGTTCAAATGACACTAAAAACGGCACTTTTGGTGTTGTGTCTCAAGTGGAAAAGCTGCACTGTAAAAAAAATTTGATTTCTAACAAAATGTTTTGCTCGAATTCAAACAAGTCAAAAAAAATCCAATTTTTCTGTTGGAATTGTGACTTGCTTATTTAATTCAAACAAGTCACAAAAAATCCAATTTTTCTGTTGGAATTGTGACTTGCTTATTGAATTCCAACAAATTATTGAAATTATTAAGATTCATGTACTTTTCAGAAGAAAAAATGTAAATTTCACCGTAAATAGGCTATATCAATCAACACGGTTTGAACTTCAATAGTAGATTGAAGTTTCCTGAATATCATTTTAAATCTGACTATAGGACCATTGAAAGTAATGGCCTATGTTCAATATAAGTTCAATTCAAATATTTGAATTATAGCAGAAAAAGGGGAATGCTAATTGAATTTTGAGTATAAAATGATAATTATAAAAATAAGGAAATATATTTTTACTTTGAAATAAGTTGAGCTTTCTTGTCTGCAAAATGAACACACAGAAATTTATGTACAAAAATTATCTTTTAACTTTTACAATCACTTTTTTTAAATACATTTTTGCGAGTTTCTGTAGGTAGAAAATTTCTTAAGATGCTACCCTAACCTTAGCAGTACTAACGGTGAAAATATATTGCTTTCTGAATTCAATTTTTTCTAATTAAGAACGAAAATCCTTTTGTGGGAACAACTTATGTTTTTGCGATGAACGTCATTTTTGTAATGAGAACCAAAAAGCGTTTCAAAAAAAAATTCTTCCCTGGATTTTCCATAAATTTGCTGCTTACGCTGAATAACCAAGTAAGCAAATATATCGAAGAAAAGAAGACGCCTGTAAGGGTATTTCAGTCCTTTATGTATACGTAAAGGAACCAAAAGCCTCCCCAAAAAGGAGAATTTTCTAAAATGGTGCACATATCAACTGGATTCAGGAATACTACACTTTAATAGTATGAATCGTGCTTCAAAAAATCCGGTTTGCTACAGCATTATTTAAAAAATAGGACGTTAGCCCAATAAGTTTTATCAAACAGTTCATAGTATTAAACTGTAATTAAGGAGCGACTCGGTTCAATTGTAACCGAAACTCAAAAATGGAATTTTGATAACAATTGATAAGAATTGGATTTTTATGCAGATTGCAAATATATAAATTTCATTACCTTTAATATCTACCCACCAAAAGCTCCAAGCCTCAGAAGAAAAAGGGATTTTGAAAACAGGGAGCCTGATTTTCGAAAAAGGGAGAAACACCCCCCAAAAAGTCAATAAATCTTAATGTAAATCAGACCTTCAGATTCAGCGTATCAAAAAATGTTATTGTGGGGGTTATGATCTACTATGTGCACAATCGTGACATTGTATGTTTTTGCCAGAAGACTGATCACGGATGCGCTTCTATTTGTTGATTTTTTGTTCTAATGTCCTTTTTAAGAGACCGTAAAGACAAACAAATTTGACAAACAAACAAAAATTCATCTCCTTCAACTACCTACAAACGTATAATACAGAAATATATTTAATGTTAAGACCTTCAAACGACGAAGCGACGATTTTACCTAGGGGGCATTCAGATGTCAGATCAGAGAGAGAAGACATTCTGATTGTGATGGTAAGTATTCAGTTTAGTTTATTTAGTGTTGGGTAGTGTTGGGCGATAACTTGATCAAACGATATATCGAAATATCGATATTTTTACTTTCGATATTCGATATATCGATTTCGATATTTCTGATCAGTTTTATTCAGATTAACTCTTGGCTTTGCAAAGTTAAAAAAAAATTGGGTACTTATCTGTTAGCCACTACACACTCGAGAATCTGAATCTATAAAATCATACAACAACCGGTTTATTGCTGTTTGTATACGGAGACAATTAGCTTCGATTCAGTGGAAAACTACATTGTAGCTATGTTTTAATAAATATTTAGTTGGTATTTTGGTTTATTTAGGTTAGGTTACTTATTGCATGCAGCCCCGCTATACTTAACCCCCACCCCACCATCCCCCTAGTGTGCAAATATACAGCCCAAATTACATATATGATTGATGATTTTATATGATGATTTTTTTTACATATGAAAAAAGATCATTGATATCGAATCTACACGGGCCAAAATTAATCCTTCTCTCCTTTGGCGTTTTCTGTCCTCTAAAAGCGATGAGTCTTTATCCGCATCTGCTATCCCTGATTCTGAATGGTACGCATATTATAGATTCAATATATATTATTATATTATTATTATTATATCCTATCTATTTCCCAAGCATAGCGGTTGTTTCTACCCCGTACCTGTAGAACCAAATTCTCGAATGTGTCCTGGCTGATAGAAAAGTACCAACAATTATAATAAAAGTGTATTTTGCACAATTTTTTTAAACTTTGAATAATAGAAAATCAAGCAATAAAAACAAACTTCGATTACAAGAGTGAATATCATAGAAATCTAGACTTGAAATTTCTCGGGCTCAGGGTAAAGAAAAATGACCTACTGACTACTTCTGGCTATTCAAACTCAGCAACATGTCAATGTTTTTTCCCTGAGCATTTGTTCTACCTTTCAGTGATTAAATAAAAAAAATAAGGAAACAGGTTTTTTCAACTGAAAGTAAGGTTCACCATTAAAACTTAAAACGAACAGAAATTATTCCGTATATGAGAGGGATGCCCTTCATATACGTTTTTTCTAGTATTTTTAAAACAAGCTTCTTATTCTAATTAAATAGCCCTTGTGTTTCAGGAGTTGTTTTAAATAATTGGAACTCTTTAAAGGAGGCGGTAACTCCCCTCGCATATGGTAGGATTTCTTTTTGTTTCAAGTTTCAATATGTCTCCCTAGTTTCCGTTGAAAAAAAAAAAAATTTCTATTTAATTTTTGGTTGTTTTCATTTAATACCAGGAAATCATCACTACAAATCCGTCCCTGCTGAAAATTCCCCCCAGATATTTTCTTGTGGACAATTTCACCTAGATATTTCTCTTACGCCTATTTTCATTTGAAAAAAAAGACTTGTCTTTCATTTAATTTTTGATCTTTTTCAAATCATGTCGGAAAACTCCTTCAACAGGAAATTTTTCATTGAAATCCCATCCTCCGAATGGAAAGTTTCTTCCACGGAAAATCCTCTGATGAAGAATTTCTCCCGCGAAAAATTTCCACATGGAGAATATCTCCTGTGAAAAATTCCGCCACGAAGAATTGCTCCCACTGAAAACTTTCCCATGGAAAATTTCCCCCGTGGGAACTCCCTCCCTCCCACAAAAAAATCTCCCAGGCAATTTTAACCTCTCTGAAAATTTACCCCGGATGATATCCCCAAAACATCTCTAGATGTTCAATTGAATGGGCAAAGAGAAAGTAAAATAAATTTGATATAAGAGTTCTGGCAAATTCTCCCGTGCAATATTTCTCCTTATAAGTTCATTTTCGGAAACTTCCCTGCCCATGGAAAATTCTCCCCGTGGAAAATCCCCTTGCGCAAAATTTCCCTCCCTAAAAACGTCTGTTTACTTCCAATAACAGAAACTATATGTAAACAACAGACAAAATTCATAACTTATAGCCCTTCCCCCGGGCATCATGGGGGGATCATGACAATTTCCTCGGAACATCTCTACATCAAAAATTGAATCGGCAGAGAAACATTGTGACGAATTTCGTATAGGCGTTATGACAAGTTCTCCGGTGTAAAATTCCCCCTTGTTAGTTCAGCCCCGGAAACTTCGCTGCCCATTGGAAATTCTACCCGTGGAAAATCCCCCACAGAAAATTCCCCCTCCCCTAAAAAGGCCTGTTTACTTACAAATAAAAATACTATACGTAAACAATAGGCAAATTCATAACTTAAAGCCCTTTCCTCAGGTTGTGGGGAGTCAGGTTATCTCCGGAGGAACATTTTTTCGATCTTTCAACTATGGTGAACAAAATGAATATCTCAAAATTGGGATCGGGTGTTTTCAGGGAAAAAGGGCGTGGGAGGGGGGCTATTGGCTCTCCAATATCTCGGGTCACTTTAAAAGGGAACTAGAACTGTTATTTTCTTTCGAACGAGCACTTTCCCAACATTCTTGGGCCTTTGAATTGATGCAATCACGCTGGCGAAAGAAAGAGGAATAAATAAACATGCATCCGTGATTTTTATTCTGACAAAAAATACAAAATTCTACATTTACACTGACGGGAGGTTAAAATCTTTACAAGTAGGGTTCTATGATATGCTGAATCTGATGGTACGCTTTTCTTTAAGATTCTTTGACTTTTTGGAGGGTTTCTCCCCTTTCCCAAAAATCACCCAAATTTTCTCAGGCTCGTATCTTTTGATGGGAACACTAAACTGAATGAATCCTATATATTTGGATTCAGCATAGAAAGCCAACTCTCTTTTATATGAGCAAGGCCTATCAGCTTAGAAGGCATTAATACAGCCAAGGCCTTTTGGAGGTTCTCAGCAACATTTGGAAGTCCTCCTGACTAAACGTATTTTGAGTTTGAGAACAGGCTATACCAACTTATGGATACAGGTAAGTATGCTGTGTATCAGCATGTATGAGTCAATGGATTAAATACATCATTGTTCTTCTTCTCGCCCATTTCCCAAACAATTTTCTATGTTGGATCTTTTCTGCAGGACGTTTACCAGTAGCAGAAAATTCCGAAAATAGTCAAATATGTTCAAATATCGTTTTCGATATCGATATTTTCGTTTCGATATTCGATATCGATATTTGCTCCGATATATCGATATATAAATATCGATACTGAATATCGCCCAACACTAGTGTTGGGCGATAATTTGATCAAACGATACATCGAAATATCGATATTTTTACTTTCGATATTCGATAATCGATATATCGATTTCGATATTATTGATCAGTTTTTATTCAGATTAACTCTTGGCTTTGCCAAAGTTAAAAAAGAATTGGGTACTTATCTATTAGCCACTACACACTCGAGAATCTGAATCTATAAAATCATACAACAACCGGTTTATTGCTGTTTGTATACGGAGACAATTAGCTTCGATTCAGTGGAAAACTACATTGTAGCTATGTTTTAATAAATATTTAGTTGGTATTTTGGTTTATTTAGGTTAGGTTACTTATTGCATGCAGCCCCGCTATACTTAACCCCCACCCCACCATCCCCCTCGTGTGCAAATATACAGCCCAAATTATATATATCCTATCTATTTCCCAAGCATAGCGGTTGTTTCTACCCCGTACCTGTAGATCCAAATTCTCGAGTGTGTACTGGCTGATAGAAAAGTACCAACAATTATAATAAAAGTGTATTTTGCACATTTTTTTTAAACTTTGAATAATAGAAAATCAAGCAATAAAAACAAACTTCGATTACAAGAGTGAATATCATAGAAATCTAGACTTGAAATTACTCGGGCTCAGGGTAAAGAAAGATGACCTACTGACTACTTTTGGCTATTCAAACTCAGGTTGAAACTTAAGAAACTTAAAAACTTTTAAACGAAAGAAACTTAAAACGAAAGAAACTTAAAACGAACAGAAATTATTCCGTATATGAGAGGGATGCCCTTTATATACGTTTTTTCTAGTATTTTAAAAACAAGCTTCTTATTCTAATTAAATAGCCCTAGTGTTTCAGGAGTTGTTTTTATATAATTGGAACTCTTTAAAGGAGGGGGTAACTCCCCTCGCATACGGTAGGATTTCTTTTTGTTTCAAGTTTCAATATGTCTCCCTAGTTTCCGTTGAAATTTTTTTTTTTTATTTAATTTTTGGTTGTTTTCATTTAATACCAGGAAATCATCACTACAAATCCGTCCCTGCTGAAAATTCCACCCAGATATTTTCTTGTGGACAATTTCGCCTAGAAATTTCTCTTAAGCCTATTTTCATTTGAAAAAAAAAGACTTGTCTTTCATTTAATTTTTGATCTTTTTCAAATCATGCCGGAAAACTCCTTCAACAGGAAATTTTTCATTGAAATCCCATCCTCCGAATGGAAAGTTTCTTCCACGGAAAATCCTCTGATGAAGAATTTCTCCCGCGAAAAATTTCCACATGGAGAATATCTCCTGCGGAAAATTCCGCCACGAAGAATTACTCCCACTGAAAACTTTCCCATGGAAAATTTCCCCGTGGGAACTCCCTCCCTCCCACAAAAAAATCTCCCAGGCAATTTTAACCTTTCTGAAAATTTACCCTGGATAATATCCCCGGAACATCTCTAGATGTTAAATTGAATCGGCAAAGAGAAAGTAAAATAAATTTGATATATGAGTTCTGGCAAATTCTCCCGTGTAATATTTCTCCTTATAAGTTCATCTTCGGAAACTTCCCTGCCCATGGAAAATTCGCCCCGTGGAAAATCCCCTTGCGGAAAATTTCCCTCCCTAAAAACGTCTGTTTACTTCCAAATAACAGAAACTATATGTAAACAACAGACAAAATTCACAACTTATAGCCCTTCCCCCGGGTACCATGGGGGATCATGACAATTTCCTTGGAACATCTCTACATCAAAAATTGAATCGGCAGAGAAACATTATGACGAATTTCGTATAAGAGTTATGACAAATTCTCCGGTGTAAAATTCCCCCTTGTTAGTTCAGCCCCGGAAACTTCCCTGCCCATGGGAAATTCTACCTGTGGAAAATCCTCCCACAGAAAATTCCCCCTCCCCTATAATGGCCTGTTTACTTACAAATAAAAAATACTATACGTAAACATAGGCAAATTCATAACTTAAAGCCCTTTCCTCAGGTTGCGGGGAGTCAGGTTATCTCCGGACCGGAGAACATTTTTTCGATCTTTCAACTATGGTGAACAAAATGAATATCTCAAAATTGGGATCGGGTGTTTTCAGGGAAAAAAGGGCGTGGGAGTGGGGCTATTGGCTCTCCAATATTGGCTCTTCTTTAAAAGGGAACTAGAACTGTTATTTTCTTTCGAACGAGCACTTTCCCAACATTCTTGGGCCTTTGAATTGATGCGATGACGCTGGCGAAAGAAAGAGGAATAAATAAACATGCATCCGTAATTTTTATTCTGACAAAAATACAAAATTCTACATTTATGCTGACGGGAGGTTAAAATCTTTACAGTAGGGTTCCATGATATCCTGAATCTGATGGTACGCTTTTCTTTAAGATTTTTGACTTTTTGGGGGGTTTCTCCCCTTTCCCAAAAATCACGTAAATTTTCTCAGGCTCGTATCTTTTGATGGGAACTTAAACTGAATGAATCCTATATATTTGGATTCAGCATAAAAAGCCAATTCTCTTTTATATGAGCAAGGCCTATCAGCTTAGAAGGCATTAATACAGCCAAGGCCTTTTGGAGGTTCTCAGCAACATTTGGAAGTCCTCCTGACTAAACGTATTTTTAGTTTGAGAACAGGCTATACCAACTTATGGATACAGGTAAGTATGCTGTGTATCAGCATATATGAGTCAATGGATTAAATACATCATTGTCCTTCTTCTCGCCCATTTCCCAAACAATTTTCTATGTTGGATCTTTTCTGCAGGACGTTTACCAGTAGCAGAAAAGGCCGAAAATAGTCAAATATGTTCAAATATCGTTTTTGATATCGATATTTTCGTTTCGATATTCAATATCGATATTTGCTCTGATATATCGATATATCAATATCGATATTGAATATCGCCCAACACTAAGTTTATTAATATTGATAACTTGTGTCTTACGTTTCCCAAAATGTTTAAGATAGTACATTTTTATAAATAAAAAAAAGTTTGGTAAAATTCTACGGTACTGTTCTATTAGCTGTAATCCATGCAAGAAGTGAAGTTTGGTTAATGCTAATGAAATAAAACAAAATAGGATAAAAATGTAATAGTTTAGAAACAAAATTCGGTTATATATTTGCACATTAGAGGGGTGGGGGTAAAGCATAGCATATATTAAATATGTAACCTAACCTAAGTACCTTTTTCCCCCCTAAACCACAAAAAACTAAAGTTTAAATATTGTAAACGCAGTTAGAAACCACTGTTTGCAATCCATTCCTCCGTTGAGAGAACCTGTTTGACTAGTTTCTTTTATCATCTATCTTGCGTGGCTTACAGCTAATAGAACAGTACCAATTCCACTTTAGCTACTTTTGGCTATCTTGGAAAGGGGTTAGGTTAGGAAAATGAAACTTTCAGGGATGGGTCTACAGGCTAAAGTATGGGTACTTATGTGCTATCTGGAACAGACGCGAAAAATTAAGTTTGGTTGATGCTAATGAAGCAAAACAAAATAGGATAAAAATATGATAGTTTAGAAACAAATTTCGGCTATATATTTGCACATTAGGGGGGGATGGGGGTAAAGCATAACATATATTGAACATCTAACCAAACCTAGGTACCTTTTTTTCCCTAAACCCCATAAAACAATAGTTTAAATATTGTAAACCCAATAACAAACCACGTTTTACAATCCATTTCTCTATTGAAAGAAACCCGTTTCGAAAGAAACCCGCATCTTCTCTATATAATATAGTGCATGTATTCCAGATAGTACATAAGTACCAAAGTATGTCCTGGGAAGGAATTTTGAAGTACCTACCTCCACTCCTTCTCCCTCTAGAGGGTCCTTAAATTTCCCTACATGACAGGTCTTACAAAACAACTTATTACAATTTACATAACAACTTATTGAAATTTTGACAAAACAACATTTTACCTTAATTTTTAGTTATGTTTCTTTTTCTCAAGGCTTAGTTCCAAAAATGTAATTCCTGTTATTTGAGTAGAATATTAAGCCATTTCAATGTTTTTTTGTTTTTTTTTTTGAGGTAAAATGTTAGGAAATGTAATAATTTAGGAAATGTATTTGTATATCTTTAAAACCTTATAAATTGGGATTGAGCAAAGTTGTGAAGCTAAAAACAATTTTGTTGTACTTCATCTAAGCAGAAGATCTATTTTTGCAAGGTTTCAATTTTATAACACACAGGTTTTATGAGGTGGCGAACAAGAGATTTGATGAGATCTGATGAGTAGTCAAAGGTATTCAGAAAAGACGGAATTCGTGGCATTATTATAGCAACCGTTCAGCTCTGGAGGTAGAAAAAATGGGGGAAGACTGTCTTTTATTTGTGCCTCGATTTGATTTCATCTTCATTCAGGTCCGTGTGTCACTGTTTTCCTGATTAGAAAATATTTTTTACTCAACTATCTTCTGTCGGCCTGCTACTACGCCATTGATTTACTGATTTCCACCATGAAAAAATGCAGCTGTTAAGTTGAATTTAAGCTGTTAAGTTTTAATTTGACACCTGTCAAATTATCTGGGAGAAATTTTTGTTGTAATTTTCTGTTCTAGTGATGGAAATCCAATAAAAGAACGGGAAATCCAGCAAACAAGATGGAAATCCAGTAAGGGTCTTAAAATCCAACACGTTGTTTTGTCAACAAACTGAAAATTCAATTCGGGTATGGGAATTCAACATTTTTGTTTCTCAGCAAATTGGAAATTCAATAATGACCATGGAATTCCAAAATGGGCTCCAATATCCAATTTCAGCTGTTGAAATTTAAATTTTGTTGTTGATAGACATTAAGAACAGTTTTTGTTGAATCTCAAACGATTTTTTTTACAGTTTGGGGCTATTGGGCTAGCAGAACTTTAAAAAGTGATATTTAATGGCCCTCATTTTCAAGGAATATCCCGGGAAGGCAGATTTTAAACCTATTACTGATATCTAAGTGCTTTTTATCAATTTTACCATCCAAAAGTGCCATATAGCACTAAAAACGGCACTTTTGGTACCACTTCTTAAGTGGTAGAGTTTGCAAGCATAAAACTGTTACCATTGCAATAATTATGGCCCAAAGCCCTTAACTGGAGGCTTATAAGATCCCTTCACATATACTCCCCATCCAGACCCTCTTAGTAAGTTTCATAAATCAACTAGTCATATTAAAAGTAAAAGATTATTGCGAAAGGAAATTAACTAAAACTAAAAACTTTTCAACTAAACATCTGCCAAAGTTAAGCTTGATTGATCAACAGTTTTGAATTGAACCTTCAAACTTCACTCTGTGATGATGCCTGTGTGATAGTTCTAACGGCGGTAATTGAGGGGATGGGACGTCCTTGCCCCCTTAGTTTTGCTCTTGTCTAGGCTTTTAAATCACCTTTTTTTTGGTCATTTCATTGAAAAAGGCCCTTATTTCTTTTTAAAAAGTTGGGGAAACAACCGAAAGTGCACTTTGTGGGAATATGCCATCAAGTCAAATTTATACAAAGCGATTAAGTATAATATAAGCTTTTAAATGAGCCCTTAAACAGCTTTCTTTTGTTACAGAGGCCTTCTAATTTCTGCTAGTCAGTAGGTGATTTATAAAGCCCTGTCTTCATTATGGCTTTTTCAGGCGAAGTCAGCCTACTAAAAACAGCTTTTGCCCATCGAAAAACAAACGTTCCTGAAAAACATGTATTGTTTTGTGAAGTATGGATAATGAACTTTATGTTATAGACTATAAAATTTTTCCTAGCTGTCAAGGTTGTTTGCAGTATTTTTTAGAGCTGTCTTATCTCCCCTAGATCGGTGATAATTAGAAATTATATTAAAAATAAGTTTTCAACTGAAAATATGAAGTGACATTAAAACTTAAAACGAGCATACATTATTCCGTATAAATAAAATAGATCATGGCAGCGTTGTCTCTGCATTAAATCAAACAGTTCGTGGTAACGAACTGTAAGTAAGGAGCGACCCGGCTCAATGGTAACCGAAACTCTAAAAAACGGAATTTTGATACCAATAGATGCATCAAAAGAATCAGATTTTAATTCTGATTTCAAATATATAAGTTTATCATGTTTAATTTTACCTATCAAAAGTTACGCGCCTGAGAAAATTTGGCTGATTTTCGAAAAAAGGGGGAAATACCCCCTAAAAGTTATAGAACCTTAATGGAAATCACACCATCATATTCAGCGTATCAGAGAACCCTACTGTAGAGGTTTCAAGCTCCTATCTACAAAATGTGGAATTTTCCATTTTTTGCCAGAAGAAAGATCACGGATGCGTGTTTATTTGTTTTTTTTGTTTTTTTGTTTTTTTTTTGTTTTTTTTTCCAAGGGGTGATCGTATCGACCCAGTGGTCCTAGAATATCGTGGGAGGGCTCATTGAAACGGAAATTAAAAGTTCTAGTGCCCTTTTTAAGTGACCAAAAAAATGGAGGGCAACTAGGCCCCCTCCCACGCTAATTTTTTTCCCAAAGTCACCCGATCAAAATTTTGAGATAGCCATTTTGTTCAGCATGGTCAAAAATATTATAACTATGTGTTTTAGGATGACTTAATCCCTCGAAGCCCCCCGGAGGAGGGCAGAAAGTTATGAACTTTACCCAATGTTAACATATAGTATTGGTTATTGGGACCTAGCTCAATGGCAAATCTTTGGGACCTGGCAAAAATTGGGACCTGGCAAATTTTGAGACAGCCATTTTGTTCAGCATGGTCAAAAATATTATAACTATGCCTTTTAGGATGACTTAATCCCTCGAAGCCCCCCGGAGGAGGGCTGAAAGTTATGATCTTTACCCAATGTTAACATATAGTATTGGTTATTGGGACCTGGCTCAATGGTAACCGAAACTCTAGAAAACGGTATTTGGATACAAATAGATACATCAAAAGAATCGGATTTTAATGCTGATTTCAAATATATAAGTTTCATCAAGTTTAATTCTACCCATCAAAAGTTAGGCGCCTGAGAAAATTTGGCTGATTTTCGAAAAAAGGGGGAAAGACCCCCTAAAAGTTATAGAACCTTAACGAAAATCACACCATAGTATTCCGAGTATCAGAAAACCCTACTGTAGAGGTTTCAAGCTCCTATCTACAAAAATGTGGAATTTTGCATTTTTTGCCAGAAGAAAGAGTAGAGAGGGCCTATCGACTCCGATCCCTCACCCCTGCTGCCATCTACAATTGGGTCTAACGGGACCTAACCACATAGACAATGTTATTGATCCACGAAGGGGAGAGAATTTCTGAGAAATTGATTTGTTGGAGTTCGTCCAGAAGAATTGTCTCCGGGCGAAGTTTATTAATGTCTGACGGATGATGTCAAGGTTGATTGATTTGTCATGACAGGGGAATTAATTTGTTGTTTCTAAGGGAAATTATTGATCTACGAAAGGTGAATTAATTTGTTGTTTCTAAGGGAAATTATTGATCTACGAAAGGTGAATTAATTTGTTGTTTCTAAGGGGAATTATTGATTCACGAAAGGGGAATTAATTTGTTGTTTCTAAGGGGAAGGTGGGGAAGAGATATATTGATCTAGGACTCGAGAGGGAAAATGGATTTCCAAGAAATTGATTGCGTAGCCTAACCTAACCTCATGAGCACGTCACGGGACTCCATATATGGGCATAGAATCCCTCGAGGGGAGAGGATTTCCGGGAAATTGATTGTGTAATCAAAGGGAGAGAAATCCCGAGAAATTGATTACATAATCGGTAGAATCCTATCAGGAGCTATTGACGGGAATCCATTTATGGGCATAGAATGACGTAATCGACTAGGACAAATGGATTTCTGAGAAATTGAATACATAGTCGGTAGAACCCTATCAGGAGGTCGTGACGGGGGTCCATATATGGAAATAGAATGACGTAATCGACTAGGAAAAATGAATTTCTGAGAAATTGATTACATAATCGGTAGAACCCTATCAGAAGGTCATGCCGGGAGTCCATATATGGGCATAGAATGACGTAATCGACTATGACAGTTGGATTTCTGAGCAATTGATTACATAATCGGTAGAACCCTATCAGGAGGTCATGACGGGAGTCTATATATGGGCATAGAATGACGTAATCGACTAGGACAGTTGGAATATTTCAGTAGTGGTTTGTCGTGGTTTACCATTTCACAGTTACATTCTCTTGATTTTTCAAAGTTCATTTTCGATTTCTTTCGTTGACAGGCAAGAGTTGGAATATCTCAGTAGTGTTTTGTCGTGGTTTACCTTGTCACAGTTACATTCTCTTGATTTTTCAAAGTTCATTTTGAATTTCTTTCGTTGAAATGCAAGAGTTGGAATATTTCAGTAGTGTTATGTCGTGGTTTACTTTGTCACAGTTACATTTTCTTAATTTTTGAAAGTTCATTTTGAATTTCATTCATTGAAATGCAAGGGTTGGAATATTTCAGTAGTGGTTTGTTGTGGTTTACCTTGTCACAGTTACATTCTCTTCGATTTTTCAAAGTTCGTTTTGGATTTCTTTCATTGAAATGCAAGAGTTGGATTATTTCAGTAGTGGTTTGTCGTGGTTTACCATTTCACAGTTACATTCTCTTGATTTTTCAAAGTTCATTTTGAATTTCTTTCGTTGAAATGCAAGAGTTGGAATATTTCAGTAGTGTTTTGTTGTGGTTTACCTTGTCACAGTTACATTCTCTTGATTTTTCAAAGTTCATTTTGATTTCTTTCGTTGAAATGCAAGAGTTGGAATATTTCAGTAGTGTTTTGTCGTGGTTTACCATTGTCACAGTTACATTCTCTTGATTTTTCAAAGTTCATTTTGAATTTCTTTCATTGAAATGCAAGAGTTGGAATATTTCAGTAGTGTTGTTGTCGGTTTACCTTTTCACAGTTACATTCTCTTGATTTTTCAAAGTTCATTTTGAATTTCTTTCATTGAAATGCAAGAGTTGGAATATTTCAGTAGTGTTTTGTCGTGGTTTACCTTGTCACAGTTACATTCTCTTGATTTTTCAAAGTTCATTTTGGATTTCTTTCGTTGAAATGCAAGAGTTGGAATATTTCAGTAGTGTTTTGTCGTGGTTTACCTTGTCACAGTTACATTCTCTTGATTTTTCAAAGTTCATTTTGATTTCTTTCATTGAAATGCAAGAGTTGGAATATTTCAGTAGTGTTTTGTCGTGGTTTACCTTGTCACAGTTACATTCTCTTGATTTTTCAAAGTTCATTTTGGATTTCTTTCATTGAAATGCAAGAGTTGGAATATTTCAGTAGTGTTTTGTTGTGGTTTACCTTGTCACAGTTACATTCTCTTGATTTTTCAAAGTTCATTTGGATTTCTTTCGTTGAAATGCAAGAGTTGGAATATTTCAGTAGTGTTTTGTCGTGGTTTACCTTGTCACAGTTACATTCTCTTGATTTTTCAAAGTTCATTTGGAATTTCTTTCGTTGAAATGCAAGAGTTGGAATATTTCAGTAGTGTTTTGTCGTGGTTTACCATTGTCACAGTTACATTCTCTTGATTTTTCAAAGTTCATTTTGAATTTCTTTCGTTGAAATGAAGAGTTGGAATATTTCAGTAGTGTTTTGTCGTGGTTTACCTTGTCACAGTTACATTCTCTTGATTTTTCAAAGTTCATTTTGAATTTCTTTCATTGAAATGCAAGAGTTGGAATATTTCAGTAGTGTTTTGTCGTGGTTTACCTTGTCACAGTTACATTCTCTTGATTTTTCAAAGTTCATTTTGAATTTCTTTCATTGAAATGCAAGAGTTGGAATATTTCAGTAGTGTTTTGATATGGTTTACCTAGTCACAGTTACATTCTCTTGATTTTTCAAAGATCATTTTGGATTTCTTTCGTTGAAATGCAAGAGTTGGAATATTTCAGTAGTGTTTTGTCGTGATTTACCATGTCACAGTTAAATGCAAGAGTTGGAATATTTCAGTAGTGTTTTGTTGTGCTTTACCTTCTCACAGTTACATTCTCTCGATTTTTCAAAGTTCATTTTGGATTTCTTTCTTGAAATGCAAGAGTTGGAATATTTCAGTAGTGTTTTGTCGTGGTTTACCTTGTCACAGTTACATTTTCTTGATTTTTCAAAGTTCATTTTGGATTTCTTTCATTGAAATGCAAGAGTTGGAATATTTCAGTAGTGTTTTGTTGTGGTTTACCTAGTCACTGTTACATTCTCTTGATTTTTCAAAGTTCATTTTGGATTTCTTTCGTTGAAATGCAAGAGTTGGAATATTTCAGTAGTGTTTTGTCGTGGTTTACCTTGTCACAGTTACATTCTCTTGATTTTTCAAAGTTCATTTTGGATTTCTTTCATTGAAATGCAAGAGTTGGAATATTTCAGTAGTGTTTTGTCGTGGTTTACCTTGTCACAGTTACATTCTCTTGATTTTTCAAAGTTCATTTTGAATTTCTTTCGTTGAAATGCAAGAGTTGGAATTTTCAGTAGTGTTTTGTATGGTTTACCTTGTCACAGTTACATTCTCTTGATTTTTCAAAGTTCATTTTGAAAATCTTTCATTGAAATGTAAGAGTTGGAAATATTTCAATAGTGTTTTATCGTGGTTTACCTTGTCACTGTTACATTCTCTTGATTTTTCAAAGTTCATTTTGAATTTCATTCATTGAAATGCAAGAGTTGGAATATTTCAGTAGTGTTTTGTCGTGGTTTACCTTGTCACAGTTACATTCTCTTGATTTTTCAAAGTTCATTTTGAATTTCTTTCATTGAAAGCAAGAGTTGGAATATTTCACTAGTGTTTTGTTATGGTTTACCTAGTCACTGTTACATTCTCTTGATTTTTCAAAGTTCATTTTGATTTCTTTCATTGAAATGCAAGAGTTGGAATATTTCAGTAGTGTTTTGTCGTGGTTTACCTTGTCACAGTTACATTCTCTTGATTTTTCAAAGTTCATTTTGGATTTCTTTCATTGAAATGCAAGAGTTGGAATATTTCAGTAGTGTTTTGTCGTGGTTTACCTTGTCACAGTTACATTCTCTTGATTTTTCAAAGTTCATTTTGATTTCTTTCGTTGAAATGCAAGAGTTGGAATATTTCAGTAGTGTTTTGTCGTGGTTTACCTTGTCACAGTTACATTCTCTTGATTTTTCAAAGTTCATTTTGAATTTCTTTCATTGAAATGCAAGAGTTGGAATATTTCAGTAGTGTTTTGTTGTGGTTTACCTTGTCACAGTTACATTTTCTTGATCTTTCGAAGTTCATTTTGAATTTCTTTCATTGAAATGCAAGAGTTGGAATATTTCAGTAGTGTTTTGTCGTGGTTTACCTTGTCACAGTTACATTCTCTTGATTTTTCAAAGTTCATTTTGAATTTCTTTCGTTGAAATGCAAGAGTTGGAATATTTCCAGTAGTGTTTTGTCGTGGTTTACCTTGTCACAGTTACATTCTCTTGATTTTTCAAAGTTCATTTTGAATTTCTTTCGTTGAAATGCAAGAGTTGGAATATTTCAGTAGTGTTTTTTCGTGGTTTACCTTGTCACAGTTACATTCTCTTGATTTTTCAAAGTTCATTTTGAATTTCTTTCCTTGAAATGCAAGAGTTGGAATATTTCAGTAGTGTTTTGTTGTGGTTTACCTTGTCACAGTTACATTCTCTTGATTTTTCAAAGTTCATTTTGGATTTCTTTCATTGAAATGCAAGAGTTGGAATATTTCAGTAGTGTTTTGTCGTGGTTTACCTTGTCACAGTTACATTCTCTTGATTTTTCAAAGTTCATTTTGAATTTCTTTCATTGAAATGCAAGAGTTGGAATATTTCAGTAGTGTTTTGTTGTGGTTTACCTTGTCACAGTTACATTCTCTTGATTTTTCAAAGTTCATTTTGAATTTCTTTCATTGAAATGCAAGAGTTGGAATATTTCAGTAGTGTTTGTTGTGGTTTACCATGTCACAGTTACATTCTCTCGATTTTTCAAAGTTCATTTTGAATTTCTTTCATTGAAATGCAAGAGTTGGATATTTCAGTAGTGTTTTGTTGTGGTTTACCTTGTCACAGTTACATTCTCTTGATTTTTCAAAGTTCATTTTGATTTCTTTCGTTGAAATGCAAGAGTTGGAATATTTCAGTAGTGTTTTGTCGTGGTTTACCTTGTCACAGTTACATTCTCTTGATTTTTCAAAGTTCATTTTGGATTTCTTTCGTTGAAATGCAAGAGTTGGAATATTTCAGTAGTGTTTTGTCGTGGTTTACCTTGTCACAGTTACATTCTCTTGATTTTTCAAAGTTCATTTTGAATTTCTTTCATTGAAATGCAAGAGTTGGAATATTTCAGTAGTGTTTTGTTGTGGTTTACCTTGTCACAGTTACATTCTCTTGATTTTTCAAAGTTCATTTTGAATTTCTTTCGTTGAAATGCAAGAGTTGGAATATTTCAGTAGTGTTTTGTCGTGGTTTACCTTGTCACAGTTACATTCTCTTGATTTTTCAAAGTTCATTTGGATTTCTTTCATTGAAATGCAAGAGTTGGAATATTTCAGTAGTGTTTTGTTGTGGTTTACCTTGTCACAGTTACATTCTCTTGATTTTTCAAAGTTCATTTTGAATTTCTTTCATTGAAATGCAAGAGTTGGAATATTTCAGTAGTGTTTTGTCGTGGTTTACCTTGTCACAGTTACATTCTCTTGATTTTTCAAAGTTCATTTTGAATTTCTTTCGTTGAAATGTAAGAGTTGGAATATTTCAGTAGTGTTTTGTCGTGGTTTACCTTGTCACAGTTACATTCTCTTGATTTTTCAAAGTTCATTTTGAATTTCTTTCTTGAAATGCAAGAGTTGGAATATTTCAGTAGTGTTTTGTTGTGGTTTACCTTGTCACAGTTACATTTTCTTGATTTTTCAAAGTTCATTTTGAATTTCTTTCGTTGAAATGCAAGAGTTGGAATATTTCAGTAGTGTTTTGTCGTGTTTTACCTTGTCACAGTTACATTCTCTTGATTTTTCAAAGTTCATTTGGATTTCTTTCATTGAAATGCAAGAGTTGGAATATTTCAGTAGTGTTTTGTTGTGGTTTACCTTGTCACAGTTACATTCTCTTGATTTTTCAAAGTTCATTTTGAATTTCTTTCGTTGAAATGCAAGAGTTGGAATATTTCAGTAGTGTTTTGTCGTGGTTTACCTTGTCACAGTTACATTCTCTTAATTTTTCAAAGTTCATTGTGGATTTCTTTCATTGAAATGCAAGAGTTGGAATATTTCAGTAGTGTTTTGTTGTGGTTTACCTTGTCACAGTTACATTCTCTTGATTTTTCAAAGTTCATTTTGAATTTCTTTCATTGAAATGCAAGAGTTGGAATATTTCAGTAGTGTTTTGTTATGGTTTACCTTGTCACAGTTACATTCTCTCGATTTTTCAAAGTTCATTTTTATTTCTTTCGTTGAAATGCAAGAGTTGGAATATTTCAGTAGTGTTTTGTCATGGTTTACCTTGTCACAGTTACATTCTCTTGATTTTTCAAAGTTCATTTTGAATTTCTTTCGTTGAAATGCAAGAGTTGGAATATTTCAGTAGTGTTTTGTCGTGGTTTACCTTGTCACAGTTACATTCTCTTGATTTTTCAAAGTTCATTTTGAATTTCTTTCATTGAAATGCAAGAGTTGGAATATTTCAGTGAGTGTTTTGTCGTGGTTTACCTTGTCACAGTTACATTCTCTGATTTTTCAAAGTTCATTTTGAATTTCTTTCATTGAAATGCAAGAGTTGGAATATTTCAGTAGTGTTTTGTTATGGTTTACCTTGTCACAGTTACATTCTCTTGATTTTTCAAAGTTCATTTTGGATTTCTTTCATTGAAGTGCAAGAGTTGGAATATTTCAGTAGTGTTTTGTCGTGGATTTACCATGTCACAGTTAAATGCAAGAGTTGGAATATTTCAGTAGTGTTTTGTTGTGCTTTACCTTCTCACCGTTACATTCTCTCAATTCATTGTTTCATTAAATCCAATCAGTGTGGATTATTTCGTTAGTGTTTTGTTGTGCTTTACCTTGTCACAGTTACATTCTCTTGATTTTTCAAAGTTCATTTTGAATTTCTTTCGTTGAAATGTAAGAGTTGGAATATTTCAGTAGTGTTTTGTCGTGGTTTACCTTGTCACAGTTACATTCTCTTGATTTTTCAAAGTTCATTTTGAATTTCTTTCATTGAAATGCAAGAGTTGGAATATTTCAGTAGTGTTTTGTCGTGGTTTACCTTGTCACAGTTACATTCTCTTGATTTTTCAAAGTTCATTTTGAATTTCTTTCGTTGAAATGCAAGAGTTGGAATATTTCAGTAGTGTTTTGTTATGGTTTACCTAGTCACAGTTACATTCTCTTGATTTTTCAAAGTTCATTTTGAATTTCTTTCATTGAAATGCAAGAGTTGGAATATTTCAGTAGTGTTTTGTTGTGGTTTACCTTGTCACAGTTACATTCTCTTGATTTTTCAAAGTTCATTTTGAATTTCTTTCATTGAAATGCAAGAGTTGGAATATTTCAGTAGTGTTTTGTCGTGGTTTACCATTGTCACAGTTACATTCTCTTGATTTTTCAAAGTTCATTTTGTATTTCTTTCGTTGAAATGCAAGAGTTGGAATATTTCAGTAGTGTTTTGTCGTGGTTTACTTGTCACAGTTACATTCTCTTGATTTTTCAAAGTTCATTTTGAATTTCTTTCATTGAAATGCAAGAGTTGGAATATTTCAGTAGTGTTTTGTTGTGGTTTACCTTGTCACAGTTACATTCTCTTGATTTTTCAAAGTTCATTTTGAATTTCTTTCATTGAAATGCAAGAGTTGGAATATTTCAGTAGTGTTTTGTCGTGGTTTACCTTGTCACAGTTACATTCTCTTGATTTTTCAAAGTTCATTTTGAATTTCTTTCGTTGAAATGTAAGAGTTGGAATATTTCAGTAGTGTTTTTTCGTGGTTTACCTTGTCACAGTTACATTCTCTTGATTTTTCAAAGTTCATTTTGAATTTCTTTCGTTGAAATGTAAGAGTTGGAATATTTCAGTAGTGTTTTGTTCGTGGTTTACCTTGTCACAGTTACATTCTCTTGATTTTTCAAAGTTCATTTTGAATTTCTTTCTTGAAATGCAAGAGTTGGAATATTTCAGTAGTGTTTTGTTGTGGTTTACCTTGTCACAGTTACATTCTCTTGATTTTTCAAAGTTCATTTTGAATTTCATTCATTGAAATGCAAGAGTTGGAATATTTCAGTAGTGTTTTGTCGTGGTTTACCTTGTCACAGTTACATTCTCTTGATTTTTCAAAGTTCATTTTGGATTTCTTTCATTGAAATGACAAGAGTTGGAATATTTCAGTAGTGTTTTGTTGTGGTTTACCTTGTCACAGTTACATTCTCTTGATTTTTCAAAGTTCATTTTGAATTTCTTTCATTGAAATGCAAGAGTTGGAATATTTCAGTAGTGGTTTGTTGTGGTTTACCATGTCACAGTTACATTCTCTCGATTTTTCAAAGTTCATTTTGAATTTCTTTCATTGAAATGCAAGAGTTGGATTATTTCAGTAGTGGTTTGTCGTGGTTTACCATTTCACAGTTACATTCTCTTGATTTTTCAAGTTCATTTCGATTTCTTTCGTTGAAATGCAAGAGTTGGAATATTTCAGTAGTGTTTTGTCGTGGTTTACCTTGTCACAGTTACATTCTCTTGATTTTTCAAAGTTCATTTTGGATTTCTTTCGTTGAAATGCAAGAGTTGGAATATTTCAGTAGTGTTTATGTCGTGGTTTACCTTGTCACAGTTACATTCTCTTGATTTTTCAAAGTTCATTTTGAATTTCTTTCATTGAAATGCAAGAGTTGGAATATTTCAGTAGTGTTTTGTTGTGGTTTACATTGTCACAGTTACATTCTCTTGATTTTTCAAAGTTCATTTTGAATTTCTTTCGTTGAAATGCAAGAGTTGGAATATTTCAGTAGTGTTTTGTCGTGGTTTACCTTGTCACAGTTACATTCTCTTAATTTTTCAAAGTTCTTTGTGGATTTCTTTCATTGAAATGCAAGAGCTGGAATATTTCAGTAGTGTTTTGTTGTGGTTTACCTTGTCACACTTACATTTTCTTGATCTTTCGAAGTTCATTTTGAATTTCTTTCATTGAAATGCAAGAGTTGGAATATTTCACTAGTGTTTTGTCGTGGTTTACCTTGTCACAGTTACATTCTCTTGATTTTTCAAAGTTCATTTTGAATTTCTTTCGTTGAAATGTAAGAGTTGGAATATTCCAGTAGTGTTTTGTCGTGGTTTACCTTGTCACAGTTACATTCTCTTGATTTTTCAAAGTTCATTTTGAATTTCTTTCCTTGAAATGCAAGAGTTGGAATATTTCAGTAGTGTTTTGTTGTGGTTTACCTTGTCACAGTTACATTCTCTTGATTTTTCAAAGTTCATTTTGAATTTCTTTCATTGAAATGCAAGAGTTGGAATATTTCAGTAGTGTTTTGTCGTGGTTTACCTTGTCACAGTTACATTCTCTTGATTTTTCAAAGTTCATTTGATTCTTTCTTGAATGCAAGAGTTGGATTATTTCAGTAGTGTTTTGTCGTGGTTTACCTTGTCACAGTTACATTCTCTTGATTTTTCAAAGTTCATTTTGGATTTCTTTCGTTGAAATGCAAGAGTTGGAATATTTCAGTAGTGTTTTGTCGTGGTTTACCTTGTCACAGTTACATTCTCTTAATTTTTCAAAGTTCATTTTGAATTTCTTTCGTTGAAATGCAAGAGTTGGAATATTTCAGTAGTGTTTTGTCATGGTTTACCTTGTCACAGTTACATTCTCTTGATTTTTCAAAGTTCATTTGAATTTCTTTCGTTGAAATGCAAGAGTTGGAATATTTCAGTAGTGTTATGTCGTGGTTTACTTTGCCACAGTTACATTCTCTTGATTTTTCAAAGTTCATTTTGGATTTCTTTCATTGAAATGCAAGAGTTGGAATATTTCAGTAGTGTTTTGTTGTGGTTTACCTTGTCACAGTTACATTCTCTTGATTTTTCAAAGTTCATTTTGGATTTCTTTCGTTGAAATGCAAGAGTTGGAATATTTCAGTAGTGTTTTGTTGTGGTTTACCTTGTCACAGTTACATTCTCTTAATTTTTCAAAGTTCATTTTGAATTTCTTTCGTTGAAATGCAAGAGTTGGAATATTTCAGTAGTGTTTTGTCGTGGTTTACCTTGTCACAGTTACATTCTCTTGATTTTTCAAAGTTCATTTTGAATTTCTTTCGTTGAAATGCAAGAGTTGGAATATTTCAGTAGTGTTTTGTATGGTTTACCTTGTCACAGTTACATTCTCTTGATTTTTCAAAGTTCATTTTGATTTCTTTCATTGAAATGCAAGAGTTGGAATATTTCAGTAGTGTTTTGTTGTGGTTTACCTTGTCACAGTTACATTCTCTTGATTTTTCAAAGTTCATTTTGGATTTCTTTCGTTGAAATGCAAGAGTTGGAATATTTCAGTAGTGTTTTGTCGTGGTTTACCTTGTCACAGTTACATTCTCTTGATTTTTCAAAGTTCATTTTGGATTTCTTTCGTTGAAATGCAAGAGTTGGAATATTTCAGTAGTGTTTTGTCGTGGTTTACCTTGTCACAGTTACATTCTCTTGATTTTTCAAAGTTCATTTTGAATTTCTTTCGTTGAAATGCAAGAGTGGAATATTTCAGTAGTGTTTTGTTGTGGTTTACCTTGTCACAGTTACATTCTCTTGATTTTTCAAAGTTCATTTGGAATTTCTTTCATTGAAATGCAAGAGTTGGAATATTTCAGTAGTGTTTTGTCGTGGTTTACCTTGTCACAGTTACATTCTCTTGATTTTTCAAAGTTCATTTGATTCTTTCTGAATGCAAGAGTTGGAATATTTCAGTAGTGTTTTGTCGTGGTTTACCTTGTCACAGTTACATTCTCTTGATTTTTCAAAGTTCATTTTGGATTTCTTTCGTTGAAATGCAAGAG
Organism: Artemia sinica; assembly: GCA_027921565.1. Lineage (NCBI taxonomy): Eukaryota > Metazoa > Arthropoda > Branchiopoda > Anostraca > Artemiidae > Artemia > Artemia sinica. The sequence continues at coordinate 15,357,203 of CM051272.1, forward strand.
TTGGAATATTTCAGTAGTGTTTTGTCGTGGTTTACCTTGTCACAGTTACATTCTCTTGATTTTTCAAAGTTCATTTTGAATTTCTTTCGTTGAAATGCAAGAGTTGGAATATTTCAGTAGTGTTTTGTCGTGGTTTACCTTGTCACAGTTACATCTTCTTGATTTTTCAAAGCTCATTTTGAATTTCTTTCGTTGAAATGCAAGAGTTGGAATATTTCAGTAGTGTTTGTCGTGGTTTACTTTGTCACAGTTACATTCTCTTGATTTTTCAAAGTTCATTTGGATTTCTTTCATTGAAATGCAAGAGTTGGAATATTTCAGTAGTGTTTTGTTGTGGTTTACCTTGTCACAGTTACATTCTCTTGATTTTTCAAAGTTCATTTTGGATTTCTTTCGTTGAAATGCAAGAGTTGGAATATTTCAGTAGTGTTTTGTTGTGGTTTACCTTGTCACAGTTACATTCTCTTGATTTTTCAAAGTTCATTTTGAATTTCTTTCGTTGAAATGCAAGAGTTGGAATATTTCAGTAGTGTTTTGTCGTGGTTTACCTTGTCACAGTTACATTCTCTTGATTTTTCAAAGTTCATTTTGAATTTCTTTCGTTGAAATGCAAGAGTTGGAATATTTCAGTAGTGTTTTGTTGTGGTTTACCTTGTCACAGTTACATTTCTTGATTTTTCAAAGTTCATTTTGATTTCTTTCATTGAAATGCAAGAGTTGGAATATTTCAGTAGTGTTTTGTTGTGGTTTACCTTGTCACAGTTACATTCTCTTGATTTTTCAAAGTTCATTTTGGATTTCTTTCGTTGAAATGCAAGAGTTGGAATATTTCAGTAGTGTTTTGTCGTGGTTTACCTTGTCACAGTTACATTCTCTTGATTTTTCAAAGTTCATTTTGGATTTCTTTCTTGAAATGCAAGAGTTGGAATATTTCAGTAGTGTTTTGTCGTGGTTTACCTTGTCACAGTTACATTCTCTTAATTTTTCAAAGTTCATTTTGGATTTCTTTCATTGAAATGCAAGAGCTGGAATATTTCAGTAGTGTTTTGTCGTGGTTTACCTTGTCACAGTTACATTTTCTTGATCTTTCAAAGTTCATTTTGAATTTCTTTCATTGAAATGCAAGAGTTGGAATATTTCAGTAGTGTTTTGTCGTGGTTTACCTTGTCACAGTTACATTCTCTTGATTTTTCAAAGTTCATTTTGAATTTCTTTCGTTGAAATGCAAGAGTTGGAATATTTCAGTAGTGTTTTGTCGTGGTTTACCTTGTCACAGTTACATTCTCTTGATTTTTCAAAGTTCATTTTGAATTTCTTTCCTTGAAATGCAAGAGTTGGAATATTTCAGTAGTGTTTTGTTGTGGTTTACCTTGTCACAGTTACATTCTCTTGATTTTTCAAAGTTCATTTTGAATTTCTTTCATTGAAATGCAAGAGTTGGAATATTTCAGTAGTGTTTTGTCATGGTTTACCTTGTCACAGTTACATTCTCTTGATTTTTCAAAGTTCATTTTGATGAGTTGGAATATTTCAGTAGTGTTTTGTCGTGGTTTACCTTGTCACAGTTACATTCTCTTGATTTTTCAAAGTTCATTTTGGATTTCTTTCGTTGAAATGCAAGAGTTGGAATATTTCAGTAGTGTTTTGTCGTGGTTTACCTTGTCACAGTTACATTCTCTTGATTTTTCAAAGTTCATTTTGAATTTCTTTCGTTGAAATGCAAGAGTTGGAATATTTCAGTAGTGTTTTGTCATGGTTTACCTTGTCACAGTTACATTCTCTTGATTTTTCAAAGTTCATTTTGAATTTCTTTCGTTGAAATGCAAGAGTTGGAATATTTCAGTAGTGTTTTGTCGTGGTTTACCTTGTCACAGTTACATTCTCTTGATTTTTCAAAGTTCATTTTGGATTTCTTTCATTGAAATGCAAGAGTTGGAATATTCAGTAGTGTTTTGTTGTGGTTTACATTGTCACAGTTACATTCTCTTAATTTTTCAAAGTTCATTTTGAATTTCTTTCGTTGAAATGCAAGAGTTGGAATATTTCAGTAGTGTTTTGTCGTGGTTTACCTTGTCACAGTTACATTCTCTTGATTTTTCAAAGTTCATTTTGAATTTCTTTCGTTGAAATGCAAGAGTTGGAATATTTCAGTAGTGTTTTGTTGTGGTTTACCTTGTCACAGTTACATTCTCTTGATTTTTCAAAGTTCATTTTCGATTTCTTTCATTGAAATGCAAGAGTTGGAATATTTCAGTAGTGTTTTGTTGTGCTTTACCTTGTCACAGTTACATTCTCTTGATTTTTCAAAGTTCATTTTGGATTTCTTTCGTTGAAATGCAAGAGTTGGAATATTTCAGTAGTGTTTTGTCGTGGTTTACTTTGTCACAGTTACATTCTCTTGATTTTTCAAAGTTCATTTTGGATTTCTTTCTTTGAAATGCAAGAGTTGGAATATTTCAGTAGTGTTTTGTTGTGGTTTACCTTGTCACAGTTACATTCTCTTGATTTTTCAAAGTTCATTTTGGATTTCTTTCATTGAAATGCAAGAGTTGGAATATTTCAGTAGTGTTTTGTCGTGGTTTACCTTGTCACAGTTACATTCTCTTGATTTTTCAAAGTTCATTTTGGATTTCTTTCGTTGAAATGCATGAGTTGGAATATTTCAGTAGTGTTTTGTCGTGGTTTACCTTGCACACTTACATTCTCTTGATTTTTCAAAGATCATTTTGGATTTCTTTCGTTGAAATGCAAGAGTTGGAATATTTCAGTAGTGTTTTGTAGTGGTTTACCTTGTCACAGTTACATTCTCTTGATTTTTCAAAGATCATTTTGGATTTCTTTCGTTGAAATGCAAGAGTTGGAATATTTCAGTAGTGTTTGTTGTGGTTTACCTTTTCACTGTTACATTCTCTTGATTTTTCAAAGTTCATTTTGAAAATCTTTCGTTGAAATGTAAGAGTTGGAATATTTCAGTAGTGTTTGATCGTGGTTTACCTTGTCACTGTTACATTCTCTTGATTTTTCAAAGTTCATTTTGAATTTCATTCATTGAAATGCAAGAGTTGGAATATTTCAGTAGTGTTTTGTCGTGGTTTACCTTGTCACAGTTACATTCTCTTGATTTTTCAAAGTTCATTTTGAATTTCTTTCATTGAAATGCAAGAGTTGGAATATTTCACTAGTGTTTTGTTATGGTTTACCTAGTACTGTTACATTCTCTTGATTTTTCAAAGTTCATTTTGAATTTCTTTCATTGAAAGGCAAGAGTTGGAATATTTCACTAGTGTTTTGTCATGGTTTACCTTGTCACAGTTACATTCTCTTGATTTTTCAAAGTTCATCTTAGATTTCTTTCGTTGAAATGCAAGAGTTGGAATATTTCACTAATGTTTTGTATCTGGGTTGGTTTTTTACAATTCCAAGAATTTGTCTTTGTTGGTTTGAATGTCTAAAGTGCATGTCTTTATCTGTTTCTATGTCTGAATCTATTTGTTTACATGTCTGGGTTGGTGTTTGGTTAGGTTAGGTTAGCTAAGTTAGGTTAGGTTAGGTTAGCTAGTAAACATTTCTCCAAGTTTAAGTTAGGTTAGGTTAGGTTAACTTATCATGAGCGCTCATGATAAGCTAACTTAACCTAACTAAAACATGGTGCAAAGTCGACATGGGGGGATTTTCCGGCGAGTATGGTTAGGTTAGGTTGGATCAAGTTAGGTTAGGTTAAGTTAGGTTAGGTTGCCTACGTACGTGCGCGTACGTAGGCTAACCTAACCTAACCTAACAAACATGGTACAAAGTCGACATGGGGGGATTTTCCGTCGAGTATGGTTAGGTTAGGTTAGGCTAGATCAAGTTAGGTTAGGTTAAGTTAGGCTAGATCAAGTTAGGTTAGGTTAAGTTAGGTTAAGTTAGGTTAGCCTACGTACGCGCGCGTACGTAGGCTAACCTAACCTAACTTAACCTAACCTAACTTGATCTAGCCTAACCTAACTTAACCTAACCTAACTTGATCTAGCCTAACCTAACCATACTCGACGGAAAATCCCCCATGTAGACTTTGTACCATGTTTGTTAGGTTAGGTTAGCCTACGTACGCGCACGTACGTAGGCAACCTAACCTAACTTAACCTAACCTAACTTGATCCAGCCTAACCTAACCTAACCATACTCGACGGAAAATCCCCCCATGTCGACTTTGCACCATGTTTTAGTTAGGTTAAGTTTGCTTATCATGAGCGCTCATGATAAGCTAACCTAACCTAACCTAACTTAAACATGGAGAAATGTTTATTAGCTAACCTAACCTAACTTAGCTAACCTAACCTAACCAAACACCAACCCAGACATGTAAACAAATAGATTCAGACATAGAAACAGATAAAGACATGCACTTTAGACATTCAAACCAACAAAGACAAATTCTTGGACTTGTAAAAAACCAACCCAGATACAAAACATTAGTGAAATATTCCAACTCTTGCATTTCAACGAAAGAAATCTAAGATGAACTTTGAAAAATCAAGAGAATGTAACTGTGACAAGGTAAACCATGACAAAACACTACTGAAATATTCCAACTCTTGCATCTCAATGAAAGAAATCCAAAATGAACTTTGAAAAATCAAGAGAATGTAACAGTGACTAGGTAAACCATAACAAAACACTACTGAAATATTCCAACTCTTGCATTTCAATGAAAGAAATTCAAAATGAACTTTGAAAAATCAAGAGAATGTAACTGTGACAAGGTAAACCACGACAAAACACTACTGAAATATTCCAACTCTTGCATTTCAATGAAAGAATTCAAAATGAACTTTGAAAAATCAAGAGAATGTAACAGTGACAAGGTAAACCACGATAAAACACTATTGAAATATTTCCAACTCTTACATTTCAACGAAAGAAATTCAAAATGAACTTTGAAAAATCAAGAGAATGTAACTGTGACAAGGTAAACCACAACAAAACACTACTGAAATATTCCAACTCTTGCATTTCAACTGAAAGAAATCCAAAATGATCTTTGAAAAATCAAGAGAATGTAACTGTGACTAGGTAAACCATATCAAAACACTACTGAAATATTCCAACTCTTGCATTTCAACGAAAGAAATTCAAAATGATCTTTGAAAAATCAAGAGAATGTAAGTGTGGCAAGGTAAACCACGACAAAACACTACTGAAATATTCCAACTCATGCATTTCAATGAAAGAAATCCAAAATGAACTTTGAAAAATCAAGAGAATGTAACTGTGACAAGGTAAACCACGACAAAACACTACTGAAATATTTCCGACTCTTGCATTTCAACGAAAGAAATCAAAAATGAACTTTGAAAAATCAAGAGAATGTAACTGTGACTAGGTAAACCACAACAAAACACTACTGAAATATTCCAACTCTTGCATTTCAATGAAAGAAATCCAAAATGAACTTTGAAAAATCAAGAAAATGTAAGTGTGACAAGGTAAACCACAACAAAACACTACTGAAATATTCCAACTCTTGCATTTCAAAGAAAGAAATCCAAAATGAACTTTGAAAAATCAAGAGAATGTAACTGTGAGAAAGTAAAGCACAACAAAACACTACTGAAATATTCCAACTCTTGCATTTAACTGTGACATGGTAAGTCACGACAAAACACTACTGAAATATTCCAACTCTTGCATTTCAATGAAAGAAATCCAAAATGAACTTTGAAAAATCAAGAGAACGTAACAGTGACAAGGTAAACCATAACAAAACACTACTGAAATATTCCAACTCTTGCTTTCAATGAAAGAAATTCAAAATGAACTTTGAAAAATCATGAGAATGTAACTGTGACAAGGTAAACCACGACAAAACACTACTGAAATATTCCAACTCTTGCATTTCAATGAAAGAAATTCAAAATGAACTTTGAAAAATCAAGAGAATGTAACTGTGACAAGGTAAACCACGACAAAACACTACTGAAATATTCCAACTCTTGCATTTCAACGAAAGAATTCAAAATGAACTTTGAAAAATCAAGAGAATGTAACTGTGACAAGGTAAACCACGACAAAACACTACTGAAATATTCCAACTCTTGCATTTCAACGAAAGAAATCAAAATGATCTTTGAAAAATCAAGAGAATGTAGCTGTGACAAGGTAAACCATCACAAAACACTACTGAAATATTCCAACTCTTGCATTTCAATGAAAGAAATTCAAAATGAACTTTGAAAAATCAAGAGAATGTAACTGTGACAAGGTAAACCATAACAAAACACTACTGAAATATTCCAACTCTTGCATTTCAATGAAAGAAATCCACAATGAACTTTGAAAAATTAAGAGAATGTAACTGTGACAAGGTAAACCACGACAAAACACTACTGAAATATTCCAACTCTTGCATTTCAATGAAAGAAATTCAAAATGAACTTTGAAAAATCAAGAGAATGTAACTGTGACAAGGTAAACCACGACAAAACACTACTGAAATATTCCAACTCTTGCATTTCAACGAAAGAAATTCAAAATGAACTTTGAAAAATCAAGAGAATGTAACTGTGACAATGTAAACCACGACAAAACACTACTGAAATATTCCAACTCTTGCATTTCAATGAAAGAAATTCAAAATGAACTTTGAAAAATCGAGAGAATGTAACTGTGACAAGGTAAACCAGACAAAACACTACTGAAATATTCCAACTCTTGCATTTCAATGAAAGAAATTCAAAATGAACTTTGAAAAATCAAGAGAATGTAACTGTGACAAGGTAAACCACGACAAACACTACTGAAATATTCCAACTCTTGCATTTCAACGAAAGAAATACAAAATGAACTTTGAAAAATCAAGAGAATGTAACTGTGACAAGGTAAACCACAACAAAACACTACTGAAATATTCCAACTCTTGCATTTCAATGAAAGAAATTCAAAATGAACTTTGAAAAATCAAGAGAATGTAACTGTGAAATGGTAAACCACGACAAAACACTACTGAAATATTCCAACTCTTGCATTTCAATGAAAGAAATTCAAAATGAACTTTGAAAAATCAAGAGAATGTAACTGTGACAAGGTAAACCACAACAAAACACTACTGAAATATTCCAACTCTTGCATTTCAATGAAAGAAATTCAAAATGAACTTTGAAAAATCAAGAGAATGTAACTGTGACAAGGTAAACCACGACATAACACTACTGAAATATTCCAACTCTTGCATTTCAACGAAAGAAATTCAAAATGAACTTTGAAAAATCAAGAGAATGTAACTGTGACAATGTAAACCACGACAAAACACTACTGAAATATTCCAACTCTTGCATTTCAACGAAAGAAATCGAAAATGAACTTTGAAAAATCAAGAGAATGTAACTGTGACAAGGTAAACCACAACAAAACACTACTGAAATATTCCAACTCTTGCATTTCAACGAAAGAAATTCAAAATGAACTTTGAAAAATCAAGAGAATGTAACTGTGAAATGGTAAACCACGACAAACCACTACTGAAATATTCCAACTCTTGCATTTCAATGAAAGAAATTCAAAATGAACTTTGAAAAATCGAGAGAATGTAACTGTGACAAGGTAAACCACAACAAACACTACTGAAATATTCCAACTCTTGCATTTCAATGAAGAAATTCAAAATGAACTTTCAAAAATTAAGAGAATGTAACTGTGACCAAGTAAACCACGACATAACACTACTGAAATATTCCAACTCTTGCATTTCAACGAAAGAAATTCAAAATGAACTTTGAAAAATCAAGAGAATGTAACTGTGACAAGGTAAACCACGACAAACCACTACTGAAATATTCCAACTGTCCTAGTCGATTACGTCATTCTATGCCCATATATGGACTCCCGTCATGACCTCCTGATAGGGTTCTACCGATTATGTAATCAATTTCTCAGAAATCCAACTTTTCTAGTCGATTACGTCATTCTATGCCCATATATGGACTCCCGTCATGACCTTCTGATAGGGTTCTACCGATTATGTAATCAATTTCTCAGAAATCCATTTGTCCTGGTCGATTACGTCATTCTATGTCCATATATGGACCCCCGTCACGACCTTCTGATAGGGTTCTACCGATTATGTAATCAATTTCTCAGAAATCCATTTGTCCTAGTCGATTACGTCATTCTATGCCCATAAATGGATTCCCGTCACGAGCTCCTGATAGGATTCTACCGATTATGTAATCAATTTCTCGGGAATTCTCTCCTTTCGATTACGTAATCAATTTCTTGGAAATCCTCTCCCCTCGAGGGATTCTATGCCCATATATGGAGTCCCGTCACGTGTACATGAGGTTAGGTTAGGTTACGCAATCAATTTCTCGGAAATTCATTTTCCCTCTCGAGTCCTAGATCAATATATCTCTTCCCCACCTTCCCCTTAGAAACAACAAATTAATTTCCCTTTCTTGAATCAATAATTCCCCTTAGAAACAACAAATTAATTCCCCTTTCGTGAATCAATAATTCCCCTTAGAAACAACAAATTAATTCCCCTTTCGTAGATCAATAATTCCCCTTAGAAACAACAAATTAATTCCCCTTTCGTGACAAATCAATCAACCTTGACATCATCCATCAGACATTAATAAACTTCGCCCGGAGACAATTCTCCTGGACGAACTCCAACAAATCAATTTCTCAGAAATTCTCTCCCCTTCGTGGATCAATAACATTGTCTATGTGGTTAGGTCCCGTTAGACTCAATTGTAGATGGCAGCAGGGGTGAGGGATCGGAGTCGATAGGCCCTCTCTACTAGAAAGATCACGGGTGCGTGTTTATTTTTTTTCCTAGGGGTGATCGTATCGACCCAGTGGTCCTAGGATATCGTGGGAGGGCTCATTGGAATGGAAATTGAAAGTTCTAGTGCCCTTTTTAAGTGACCAAAAAAATGGAGGGCAACTAGGCCCCCTCCCACGCTCATTGTTTTCCCAAAGTCACCTGATCAAAATTTTGAGATAGCCATTTTGTTCAACATGTTCGAAAATATTATAAGTATGTCTTTTACGATGACTTAATCCCCCGAAGTTCCCGGGAGGAGGGCTGAAAGTTATGAACTTTACCCAATGTTAACATATAGTATTGGTTATTGGGAAGTATACAGTACAGACGTTTTCAGGGGAGATTTTTCCTGGTAGTGGGGGGGTCGGGCAGGGAAGTACGCAGGGGGGCCTCCGGGCCCGGCCCCCCCCCCCCCCGAAATCTCACGATTTTTTCATTTTCCCATAATTTTTTGATTTTTCTCACAGAATAATGGGTTTGAAGGATTTGCCCCCCCCCCCCCGAAACAAATTGGCCCCCCCACCCGAAACAAATTCCTGCGTACGTGCCTGGGGTCGGGGTTATGTAGGAGGATCTTTCCATGAAGGAAGTTTTCATGGGGGAAGGGACATTGCTATGAAGGGGACGCCGGACTTCCCAGCATTATTTAAAAAAAGATCAGAAATTAAATATAAAAAACAAGTTTTTCCACCGCAACAGCAGCAACATCAAAACTTTAAACGAACAGAAATTATTACATATATGATTGGGTTCACCCCCTAGTCAATACCTCACTCTTTAAGCCAGAGATTTTTTAGTTCTTTCATAAGAGCTATTTATTCTAATTAACGGCCTTTGTCATAAAGCGGTCATTTTTAAAGAATTGGAACAAAATTCAAACTTTCGCTTAAAGAGCAAGGTATTGACTAGGGGGCGAACCCCATAATATACGTATTAAAAATATATGAATATAGAAGTTCGTTACGTAAGTTAATTCGTAAGTTACGTATATTTATTACTAATAAAAACGTTCGTAAATAAAATTAAACAAGTTTCGAGAAAGCCATTTAACCAAATAAAAGTAAATTAATATGAAAATTTTGTTTTAATTATTCATATAATGTGAGCCAAGATCAAAACCTGCATTTATTCAAAAACGTTCAAAAATTAAATTAAAAAAACAAGTTTTTTTTACTGCAAGTAAGGAACGACGTTAAAACTTAAAACGAACAGAAATTATTCCGTATATGAAAGGGGCTGTCCCCTTCTCAACGCCTTGCTCTTTACGCTAAAGTTTGACTTTCTCACAAATCTATTTTTTTCAAACAATAAAAAACTTTAGCGTAAAGAGCGAGGCGTTGAGGAGGGGACAGCCCCTTTCATATACGGAATAATTTCTGTTCGTTTTAAGTTTTAACGTCGTTCCTTACTTTCAGTTAAAAAAAAACTTGTTTTTTTTTATTTAATTTTAATAAAAAACGAACAAAGATCAATTTTAAAAAAACAAAGTTTTTCCGAGGGAAGCAAATAGTGAAGTTGAAACTTAAAACGGACAAAAATTATCCCTTCAGAGCCTATTTAATATATATTAATATAATTAGTACAAATAAACCAACTAATTATGTTTCCCTATGCTTTTATGATTATACAAAACTAGCGCTTTACTGAAAACACAAAATAAGATAGGAGTTTTGGTACAGTAAAAGCAAACCTATTAAGGACACCTTTTATAGAATCAAATATTATCAATCCCTTTTAGGATCAATCCCATTTAAGATAAAGCAACAATCCATTTTAGGATTGTCTTTCCTTTTACGTTTAATTCGGTATCACTTCTGCACAATGGCTCAGTGCAATCACTGGCTCTCGTTTTGGTTCTTAAAAGGACATGTCATGATTAGTTTGTACACAAGTTCAAATTAAGGCCATCTTGATAGTATTAGGACTACAGACTAGCTTTAGAATTTGTATCATAGCTTGAAATTCACTCCTGTATAGAGAGAAATAATCGGATTTTCTGAGTTCATATTATGTCTTATTTGATCTTCATTTCAAGTGATACTAAAGCATATTTCTTACAATTTAAGACTGTATATTACCCACTATTGGTATTATAGCTGGTGAGAGCAAAACGCTGCTTGATAAATCGATCCAATATTTCTGTATGCTGTTCAATTACTTCGCGGTTATTAAAAAATATTTAGTTTTACGCTTATGTTTTTAAGATAATTTTAATTGTATACTGAAAGTTACTAATGTCACAACTGGTGTAAGACTATGAAAAGCTTTATAGATTCGTTTAGTGTTTTCAGGCTACATACTCACTGTTGACTCTTAAATCAATAATCCTCTTTTTATACTTGACTTTTGTGTTTTCAGTAAAGCGCTAGTCTTGTATAATCATAAAAGCATAGGGAAGCATAATTAGTTGATTTATTTGTACTAATTATATTAATAAATATTAAATAGGCTGTGAAGTAATATTTTTGTCCGTTTTAAGTTTCAACTTCGCTCTTTGCTTCCCTCGGAAAAACTTTGTTTTTTTTTAAATTAATAAAATATAGGGTCTGCAGACTCTGACCTTCACACCATGGATTTTCACTGTCCCTATTTTGGATTCTTCTTTAATGGTGGACTCGAAACTCTCCGAAAAGTCATTATTTTAGTCACTAATGATAAAAGTCACTAGTCAAACTTTTAACTCTGTATTAGAAAGTTAGTGAAAATTTCAAAATGTGAATAGATGTTCGTCTGATGACATTTAAGGAATATTTCACCCCACTTGGCTTTTGTTTTATCGAAAGCAACATAAAAGCGTGACTTCTACATGATCTTTGACTTAAGAAATCACGCAAATTCATATTTTTTTAAAATAAAAAACACCTTTTTCAAATAGTCTACTTTTAATTATTAATATTAGCGAATTGGCATGCGTATAATTGGGAACATTAAACTTTACCTCACGTTTTGAAATCATCTGGACTTGCACACCTCACATGCCTTTGCAACACCCGATTTATTTTGTGTTTTCCCCCAATAATATTTTTGAAACACATTATGAGAAGAAAGTAGTCTTTACGTATAGTATGGTATGATATCTCACAGGAAAAATATATTTTCACTTTATTTTCTTGGGCTATTTTTACATTAGATTTATGGCCATTTGATTTTTTGGCTATTGTTGCATTGAAAAATTTTCTTTTCTCAGAAAGAAACTCTGGAAAAGGTTTGAATATCCGACTTGCACAATTTTTTAAAGCGAAATACAACAGAATCGCTGCGAAGTACACACTATTACTATAACACAGCGTTGCCAACACTTTGCCATCAATTGTACCGGTTTCCTGACTAAATTGTACCCCTAAGATTCTTTGTAGCCCAATTATAGCAGTCCAAGTCAGTTTCCATTTCATAGGCAGCACAATCACGCTGCCTAAGTAAAGCACGATGTTGGCACACTGTATTGTTATTTTTTTTTTTTTTTTTTTTTTTTCCATACCAGGGCACTTCGTATCGAAGGAATTGTCGTAGTAACTTCGATAAGGGCTCATTCGATTGGAAATTGGAGTGGCTAGTGCCCTTTTTAATAGTCGAAATTGTTTGGAGGGCAACTATCCCCCCCACGCCCTTCATTCCCCCAAACACATCCAATCAAAGATTTGAGATAGCCATTTTGTTCAGCGTTGCTGATTTCCACATAGAAAATATTTTTTTGAGACGGACACTCCCCCACAACCCTCAGGACAAGAGTTTTAATTTATGCCTCGGGGGCATATAGGAACGATGTTGGCACAATGTATTATTTATTTAATTTTTCCTTTAGAGCTGGCCAGTTCGTATCGAAGAAGTTGTCGTAGAAACTTCAAAAAGGGCTCATTCAATTAGAAATTGGAGTGGTTTGTGCCCTTTTTAATAGTCGAAAGTGATTGGAAGGCAACTAAAACCCCTTCCACGCCCACCATTTCCCGAAACACATCCAATCAAAATTTTGAGGTTACCATTTTGTTCAGCGTAGTTGATTTCTAGATAGAAATTATGTTTTGGGGGAGGACATTCCCCCAGAGCCCTCAGGGCAAGGGTTGTAAGTTATGCCCTGGGGGCAAATAACGTTTTACAGAAGGCGTTGTTGTAGAAAATTCAAAAAAGGCTCATTCGATTGGAAATTCAAAGGGCTAGTGCCCTTCTAATAGTCGAAATTGATTGGGGGGCAACTAGCCCCCCTCTCACGCCCACCTTTTCCCCAAACACATCCAATCAAAATTTTGAGATAGCCATTTTGTTCCACGCGGTTTAAAGTTCAGGAAATTATACCTTTGAGCAGGACACTCCCCCCAAAGTCTTCAGGGTGAGGGCTATAATTTATGCCCTGGGGGCATATACGGTTTTTATTGAAATATTTGTCGTAGAAACTTGAAAAGGGGCTAATTCGATTGGAAATTCAAAGGGCTAGTGCCCTTTTTATTAGTCGAAAGTGATTTGAGGGCAACTATCCCCCCTCTCACGCCCCTTCTTCCCCAAACACATCCAATCAAAGATTTGAGATAGCCATTTTGTTCAGCGTTGCTGATTTCCACATAGAAAATATGTTTTTAAGCTGGAACACTCCCCCACAACCCTCAGGACAAGAGTTTTAATTTATGCCCGGGGGCATATAGGACGATGTTGGCACAATGTATTATTTATTAAATTTTCCTTTAGAGCTGGCCAGTTCGTATCGAAGAAGTTGTCGTAGAAACTTCAAAAGGGCTCATTCAATTAGAAATTGGAGTGGTTTGTGCCCTTTTTAATAGTCGAAAGTGATTGGAAGGCAACTAAAACCCCTTCCACGCCCACCATTTCCCGAAACACATCCAATCAAAATTTTGAGGTTACCATTTTGTTCAGCGTAGTTGATTTCTAGATAGAAATTATGTTTTGGGGAGGACATTCCCCAGAGCCCTCAGGGCAAGGGTTGTAAGTTATGCCCTGGGGGCATATAAAGTTTTTTATAGAAGGCGTTGTTGTAGAAAATTCAAAAAAGGCTCATTCGATTGGAAATTCAAAGGCTAGTGCCCTTTCTAATAGTCGAAAGTGATTGGGGAGCAACTAGCCCCCTCTCACGCCCACCTTTTCCCCAAACACATCCAATCAAAATTTTGAGATAGCCATTTTGTTCCACGTAGTTGAAAGTTCTGGAAATTAGTACTTTGAGCATGACAATCCCCCAGAGTCCTCAGGGTGAGGGCTATAAGTTATGCCCTGGGGGCATATACGGTTTATATTGAAATATTTGTCGTAGAAACTTCAAAAGGGGCTCATTCGATTGGAAATTGAAAGGGCTAGTGCCCTTTTTATTAGTCGAAAGTGATTGGAGAGTAACTAACCCCCCTCTCACGCCCACCATTTTCCCAAACACATCCAATCAAAATTTTGAGATAGCCATTTTATCCAACGTAGTTGAAAGTTCTGGAAATTAGTCTTTAAGGATGACAACTCCCCCCAAGCCCTCAGGGCAAAGGTTGTAAGTTATGCCTGGGGGCATATAAGGTTTTAATTGAAAGTGCTGTCGTAGAAACTTCAAAAGGGCTCATTCAATTGAAAATTGAAAGGGCTAGTGCCTTTTTAATAGTTGAAAGTGATTGGAGAGCGACTAACGCCCCTCTCACGCCCACCATTTTCCCAAACACATCCAATCAAAATTTTGAGATATCTATTTTGTTCAACGTAGTTGAAAGTTCTGGAAATTAGGTCTTTTAGGATTATAATCCCACCGAGCCCTCACTGCAAGGGTTTAAGTTATGCCCTGGGGACATATAAGGTTTATATAGAAAGTTGTTGTAGAAACTTTCAAAAAGGGCTCATTTGATTGGAAATTGAAATTGCCCTTTTTAATAGTCGAAAGTGGGTGGAGAGTAATTAACTCCCTCTCACGCCCACCATTTTCCCAAACACATTCAATCAAAGTTTAGAGATAGCCATTTTATTCAACGTAGTTGAAAGTTCTGGAAATTAGGTCTTAGAGGATGATACCACCTTTTTATTAGTTTTCCGTTTTATTTTTATTTAATTTTGTTTTTTGTTTGTTTCAGGTATTTGTGTTTTTGGTGCCTGGTTATGGCCCCATTATTTCCTCGGACCTTGATGGTAGAATGAAAATTTGGGGTAAGATAAATGGTTTAGTTTGTCTCGCTTTGTTCTCTTGTCCGTCTTTGATGTTTGATAATGGTTGAGATAAATTTGAATAGATTGGGGGAACTCGAGAGTCATCGTGTTTATTTTTCGCAGATGAGTAGTGTATCATGAATGAAGACCAGTGAGGTGGAATGAATGTCGAGTGTGCTGATTCAAAATATGTGTGCCTGAATGAATTGAATGAATGGAAAGTTATGCAGGAGCTGAAAATGTATGGTATGAATTGTCGTGGTTTAAACAGTGCGTTTAATTATATTAATGAAGTTTCATCTAAGCTGGAACCTGATGTAATGGCTTTGACAGAAACTTGGCTGAAAGACCATAACTCTTCATTATTGGATATACCAGGTTATAGGTTGTTTCTTCGGAATCGAGTGGAAAGACAGCATGGTGGGCTTGCAATTTATGTGAAAAATGGATATAATGTTAAGCCAAGGCCGGATATTGCTGTATATCGAGAAATGATTTTTGAATCAATGGTGTTAGAGGTTTCATTGTCTGGGCGGAAGCTATTTCTTGTTGTTGTTTATAGGCCCCTTCAGGAAATGTGGATGAGTTTTTGGACCTGATGGATAATATGTTGGGTGAAATACCGGATTCACGAGTGCCTTGCTTTATAAGTGGTGATTTTAATATTGATTTGAATAATGTGCAAGATGTGAATTCGAAAGCAAGAAGTTTTTTGAATCTTATGTATAGTTATGGTCTTTCCCCTTCTGTTAATATTCCAAATAGAATATCTGGAGCTTATGCATCTGTGATGGATAATCTGTTTTTGAATGCTAGTTGCGACTTGTCGCGAGTGTTAGTGAATGACGTTTCCGATCACTGTGCTATTGTGATCCGTGCAGCTATTAGTTGTTGTCGTCAAGGAGATGGTATGACTGTAGTTAAACAGCCTATAATTGATAAGAAAGCTATATATAAATATAGGACTAAACTTACGAATGAGTCATTTGAATGCCTTGATGGTACTGATTGTGTTAATGATAAATTTGGTAAATGGTATGAAAAACTGATTCAGATGTTATATGAAAGTCTAGAGTTCAAACAAAAGCGTGCATGCTATGATGTTGCAAAGAAACCATGGATATCGAAAGCGCTACTTAAATCGATGGATAAAAGACAAGAGCTCTATGAAAAGTCTACTAAAACTGGATCTCAATCAGATAAAGATATTTATAAAATTTATAATAGAAATCTTATCACCCTTTTAAGACAGGCTAAAAAGCTCTACTTTGAAAATAAATTTAAAGATGTAGAGGGCAACCCTGCGAAAACGTGGAGAATCATCAAGTTGGTAGTAAACCCTCGTGCTGCCTCGACTATCCCTGACATTCCAGATGCTCACTCGGATAATCAAGTTGCTAATAAAATGTGTGCGCATTTTACAGATATTGGTAAGAGCGTATCTGATAGTGTTGTGCAGTCACCCAGTGATGGCTCTTATTATGATTTTCTCGATGAGGCAGCTGAAGTCTCTATATTTTTAAGACCAGTGACTCTTGCAGAGCTTGAGACGACAGTGAAGTCAATGAAGAATTCGGCAGCTGGGTCGGATTTTTTCAGTGTTAGAATTCTTCGTTCAGTTTTCTCTACTATTTCAGGTCATCTGTTGTATTTGATTAATTCATGTTTTAAGAGTGGAATTTACCCGGATTGTTTGAAAAGTGCTCATGTGGTACCCCTGTTTAAGAGTGGTGATAAGAATGATATGAATAATTACAGACCGATATCAATGCTCCCAAAAATATCGCGTCTGTTTGAAAAACTGATTTATGTAAGAATGGTGGATTTTTTAAATCAAAATTCTTGTTTTTAACCTACTCAGTTAAGATTTCTTCATGGGATGTCAACAGAGCAAGTTTTGATTTTTTTTAACAACGTTGTCAATGATTCGTTGGATGCTGGGTTGAAAGTTGCGTCTATATTTCTGGACATTATGAAAGCATTCGACTCTGTTGACCATAGTATATTATTATCAAAATTAGAGCATGCCGGTATTCGTGGTAATTTTCATAGTTTGATTTTGTCTTTTTTGCATGGAAGGAAACAGTGTGCTGGGGTTGGGAGTGTTCATTCCGATTATATGAATGTGAGATGTGGAGTACCACAGGGCTCTGTGCTTGGACCCTTGTTGTTTTTAATCTATATTAATGATTTGAATGCCTGTCTTAAAAGGATATTTAGTCATGTGGGACCTGCAGCTAGACGGTCAAAGATGATATTGCCTAGCTTCGCTGATGACACACAGTATTCAGTGGCAGCTCTGACTGAGGAAGATTTATTTCTGCTATTAAATACAGGAATGAATTGTATTGAACGATGGATGCGTGTAAATAAATTATGTTTGAATAATAGTAAAAGTAAATTTATTCTACATGGAAGAAGTGCTAATTATTATCCTTGTATCCATAGCATTCAACTAGAAAGTGGATATCTCCAGAGACATAGTTATGTCCAATATCTTGGTGTCCAAGTTGACGAGTTTCTTATGTTTAAACCTCATATTGAATCACTGTGTACAAAAATCGCCAGGAATGTTGGAATGCTGCGGAAACTGAAACATTTTGTTCCCTCCTAAAATTTTAAGAATGCTGTATTTCTCGCTAGTTCATCCTTATTTGTTATTAATTAAAAGACTTTCTGAAAAATAAGTTTTTCAAAGAAAAGTAAAGGCCATTTTAAACTTAAGCTCAGGAGATACAAATACCTGTTAAAATTCAAACTCAAAACGACCAGAAATTACTATTAAAGAATAAATGAAACCCAAAACGAACAGAAATTAAATAAACAATCATAGCAAAAAACATACAACAAGTAATAATATAAATGAATAAATAGATCTTAAAGCGAGTGATGCTTAGATTGAATATGAAAATCAAGCTTAAAACGAAAACAAATATTTTGCTATTAAAGTATAAATGAAACTTAAAACGAACAGGAATTAAATAAACAATCAATGCGAACAAACATACAATATATATTAATGTAAATGAATAAATAAATCTTAAAACGAGTGAAACTTAAATTGAATATGCAAATCAAGTTTGAATCGAATAAAAATAACTACAAACAAGAGTTTGGGTATCGTGTCACTGCAGAAGCCTAAAACCTACTGCGTCATTGGCGCTTTACTGAAAACAATTCTTTGAAATATTTTCACTTTTGTAACTTCAAGAAATCAAAAATTAATTAAGATTTTAGGGAATAAATATCAGCATATGTATATTAAGTTGACAATGCAAATTTTTTTCAGTAAACTCCTTTGAATTTTTTTTCAGTAAAGTACAAATTATATTCTGGCTTTTAGAAAGCATAGGGGTTTTGAACCCTACTCATATTAATTTATGCTTGTTTTGAGTTTGACTCTAATGTTTATTTTAATATTTGTTCGTTTTGGGTTTCATTTATTTATTGATACTGACTTGGGGTAGTTTTATGCTTGGTAGATTATATGATAGTCCGGACGCCAGATGTTGAAAATGTGAACCATACCACGACGGAATGGGGCTGCTATGAGAATTAGCCTACCCTCCACCCCCTAAATTGACCATGTGGATTCAAAAATACCAATGGCACTTGCTTGCGAGTGGTGGAACACTCCGAAACTTGACATTTTATTATATTTTGGTGTTTCAGGCAAGAAAATGCATGTTCCACAAAGTTTGAGGTGCAGTTTTCCGCTCAAATAGAAATGCCTAGAAGCCATAGAATGTTTTCATAACAAACTAACACGATTAGTTACAAAATATGGCAGAGTTAAAAAAAATGGCAAAACTATATGAGTCTTGAACAGTCTTCTTAATTAGAAAAAAACTTTCCGAAAAATAAGTTTTTCAAAGAAAAGTAAAGGCCATTTTAAACTTAAGCTGTTTATTTGGTTTATTTGGTTTATGAATGTTTATTTGGTTGTTTATTTATTCCTTATTTGTTATATTGTGTAAGTGTATGGTCAGCGACATTTAATACTTATATACTGCCACTGAGGGTTCTACAAAATAAAGCTGTTCGTGTTTTATCTGGAATGCGAGGTTCTGACTCGGTTCGAAGGCAATACGACGGTATCAAGATTCTGTCACTGTTCGGCCTAGTTAAGTATTACACGGCATTATTCATGTTTAAAAGTTTTAATAACCTGCTACCTGCATGTTTCTTGATTGGATTTACTGAAGCTCAACACAGGTATGAGACAAGAAATACCCATTCAATACGAACCCTGATCCCTGTAACAACAAGGTCTACATTTTCTATCCGTTTTTCTGGCCCGGCTGTCTGGAACAAACTTCCCGAGGAGGTAAAAAACAAGACAGATCTGGATGAATTTCGAAATTCCCTCAGAGTAAGCTGTTTTTCTCAATATGTAAGATTTTAGTGGTTGTGTGTAGAGAATGATTGGTTGAATGTTGTTTGTGAGATGATTGTTTGGGGTTTGAATGGATGAGTAATTTATTTTCTTTTTTTTCCCTCTGTTTTTGTGAATGTTGTGAGTTGTGTTGGGGTGTTTGCGTGGATGATTCTCAAGTTCCCACTTTTTTTTAGATGGGGTGGGAGAGGGAGGCGCTAGAAGATATTTATTTGTTTTTGGTTTGGGTTATATTAGGGTCCGAGGAAATAAAAGCTAATATAAGAATATATTATATTTTTTTTTTTTTTTTTTTTTTTAGTGTTTTTTTTTCGGGTTTTCGTCCGGCATGCAGTAATGCATTGGATTGTGTTTTTTAAATGAGAAGTTTGTTTATTTATTTATTGTAACCTGTTTGTAAATGAAAAAAAAATAACAGCCCTTAGGGTAAGGGTTGTAATTTATGCCCTGGGGGCATATAAGGTGTTTATAGAAAGCGTTGTCGTTTCAAAAGGGGCTCATTCGATTCAAAATCGAAAGGCCTACTGCCCTTTTTAATAGTCGAAAGTGGTTGGAAGGCTTGACATTTTTATAGTAAAGATGAATGTGGGTATAATGTATTATTTTTTGTTGTTGTTGTTTAGACCAGGGCACTTCGTATCGAAGGAGTTGTCGTGGGAACTTCGAAAAGGGCTCATTCGATTGAAAATAGAAAGGGCTGATGCCCTTTTAATGGTCGAAAGTGATTGGAGGGCAACTAATCCCTCTCCCACGCCCACCCTCTCATTTGCCCATTATGTTTAAAAGCTAAATGTTGCCTTAAGATTAAATCAAAATGCACTGCGTTAATGCTAATTCCCAACGAGGCATCTCAGCAGTATCCCAAGAACGACTGAGGGTATTATGTTCAAATTTTCGGGGCTACTTGTGCTCTTAAAATTTAACCAAATCAAAATAGTGTGTGTATCCAAGCTATCAAAGAAAGTAAACAGATTCTTTTTGCGAATGGTATCAAGTTTTCCATTTCAGATCAACTAGAGGAGGTATGAAACTAAATTAAACACTACTATTTGTGTTCAGATTTTTAAAAGGTGTATTTTTTTTAAAAATTGCTGAAAATTTTTCTCCAGCATACAAATACTAGGCCAAACTATAAAGTCTTAAGAAAAGAAAAGTTTTAAAGTATTATTTCTTTTTCCCTGAAAAGACTATGTCAATATAAAACGAACAGAAACTAATTAAAAAAACTTTTTCCACAAAATAAGTTTTTCAAAGAAAAGTAAAGAATTCCATTAAACAAAAATGAGCAAAAATAAAATCAAATAATCTACCAAGCCTGAAACTACCACAAATCAGCATCGATAAATAAATGAAACCCAAAACGAACAGAAATTACAATAAATAACAGAGTCAAACACAAAACGAGCAGAAATTAACACAAGTTGGGCTCAAGACCCCTATGCCTTCCCAAGGCCAGAACAAAATTTGCACTTTACTGAAAAAATACAAATGAATATGCATTGTCAGTTTAATATACATATACTGATATTTAGTAATCAAAATGTTAATACGATTTGATTTATTACAGTTATAAAAGTAAAAACATTTATATTTTTGTCAGAAGGGATCTTTTTCATGGCATCAAAAAATTCCTTTTTTTTTGCTTAAATCCCTAAGAGGCGACTTAAGGAGTTTCAAAAATTTAGGAAAACTGTAGCTTCACCCACAAATACAGCCCAAATACATTGAAATGCACCAGAAATTTTAGATTGTACCATGAAATATTCAAATGTACCAGATTGCACCAGGACCTCTAAGTTGTCCAAAAATGGTACAATTGCACGGCATTGGCAACGCTGCTGGAATTAGATGTCTGTGGGAACCAAGTGTAATTTTTTCTATGCCACGAGGTGAACTTTAAAAAGATCTATGACATTATTAGCGGAGTTGCAATAAATTATACTAGGCACAAAGTGCCTATTATTGCGAAATACAAGTGAATTTTCGTTTGCTGATAAATCTGCAAATCACGTAATCACGTAAATACCAAGGAGTATAGGTGACTTATAAGAGGGGGATTAGCTCTAGTGTAAAAAAAATTATCAACGTCATCTAATGTTTGGCGGCAATTGGCATATTTTCCAGTGTAGTAATATGAGCAATTAATTTAATTAGTGAAATTGGTAAAATTGGCCTATTAAGAAGTGTTTGATCCCAGTTCCTGCCAAAAAAAGATTACAAAGCTTGAAAAATGTCAAGTGTCACCAAAAGCTAGATGGCATTGATAGCTTTATCGTCGACACTAGCGTCAGTTTCCACTCTTATACGCTACCCATAATCTTCGGTAAATACGGTAAAAGCCTATTTCTAATTACAATTGACACACAAAAAAGGATAAACAAAAATCACTGTATGTATTATAATAAACAGCTTAAATCATGTTTTGATCTCTTATTTCAAGTTTTAGAAAGGTCCAAATTTTGGAGAATAAAATAGTTCGTATTTTAGTTAATTATATTCAGTTTGAAAATAGCACGTAGAATTGCTTACAAGTTTGAAAGTTTTAAACATTTATCAGTTACGGGATTACCAGTTAGCAATTTTTATATATCAATGTTTGAATAAGTGTTCACCGGAGGTATTTTGGGAAATTTTTAGAGCTAATTCATCTTATCACTGTTATGAGACTAGAAATGCAAATGACCTTGCATCTGAGCTCCGGAATACTCAACGTGCTGCGTTGCTGCCTCGTTTTGCGGGACCGGTGGTGTGGAATTCCCTCCCAGATAGTATTAGACATGGTGATAATGTAAGCCAGCTCAAGAGTAGGTTGAAGCGTTACCTTTTGAGTGATAATTGAGAATGATTAGAAAGTTGAATGTTATTTCTTTTTATTTATTATTTAATAGTTGTAGAGCTGTATAATAATGGATAGGCAGCCATCGTAAACAAACCTTCGGGTTTTTGTAGATGGCTGCTGTAAATTTGTTTGTATTATTACGTTAAATAAATTAATTTGATCTGAATTTGATCTGATTTGATCTAAGGTCAGAAGTTACATTAAACCTTAATTTGGTTGCATCAGCCCTTTGATTTGCCATAACAGTTGGTTTGAAACTGACATTATCATTCGCAAAGGAGAAGCTTAATACAGCAGGATGGTCAATATTAACAGACTACATTTGCTTCCTCAGATGTCCATTTTAGCTTCCTTGCAAATGCTATGAAGCATGTCCCTGCTTTGCCTAGGACCCTTCTAGACTATTGTTCTAGTAAGGACAGATGGTCTGCATATTTTCCGGTTGTATATTAAAATTGACCCCATACAACTCATAAATCTTTTTTCTATCAGCAGGCATGACTAGAGTTTGGTTTGGGCTTTTAACTGGATCTGCAGTCCCAACTTTGCGTATCTTAGACGACGTTTCTTAATTTTACCGATACATCTCTATGTTAATAGATTTGTCACATTAGCGAAGTAAGTAGCATGTGACTGGAAAGAGGAACCATAAATAGCGACAAACCATTTCCTGGTATCCCCTCGGCTCGGTATAACAGTCCCATAAGCGCTATTGATGGCGCTAGTTGTGTGCTAAATATTGTATTTCTTTGTTTTGCTGATTGTTCCTTCCATGACAATATAGGAATGTCTTTAATGGGGCATTGAAGGAACTGCTTTCCAGGGATTTCTAGGGTTTGAGGGTCACTTTGTGGCACGCTGAATGTTAGAAACTCATAATTATCAACATTGACATAAAAGCTGACATATTGAAAGTCACGTAGATAATTTCGAAAACCTCACTGCCTTTCCATGACGATAAATAAAGGTTCAAATAGGGATAAAATCCTTTTAATAGACAGTGATGATGATAACAGTGATAGAAATTCACAAAAATACCAGATATTTCGGTCACATATACAGTGACCGTCATCAGTAGTAAAAATAAACTAAAACAATTTAAAACAAAATTTTATATACTAAATCAAATGACACTACATATTGTTTAAATCTCTAATTCTTTTCAAAGCAAAGGCGGAAGCTATTCTCTTTGACCTTCTTGGATTCGGTTCATTAGCGTTCAATGGTATAACATTTGGACAAAGGTCAACTACATGGGTGAATTGAACTTTACTCTGTCAAATTTTAATAAATTATCATAGATAGAGTTCAGCCCATATGCACCTGTATCCCGATTCAAAGCAATATTCTTGAATAAGATTTTTTTTATTTCAAGAATTTCACGAAAATTTTGCTTTAAACCCCGATCCCTAGAAATCAAAGAGACATTCTCGAACAAAATAAAATGGTCTGGAAAATTAAAAATATGTTCTGAAAGTGCTGAAGTAAAATCTTCAGACTTAGAATCTTGCTTTAAAGCCGAAGAAATAGAATCTTTGTGTTGTAATAATCTCATTTCCAAACTCTGGTTAGTACGTCCCACATATGAGCTTCCGCAAGTACATGGGATCTGACAAACCCCACTTTGTTGCCCCAATGAAGTTAGATCCTTCCCAGAATTTAGAAAACTACCCAAAGTATTATTACTCTTTAAAGCTACCCTTAGACCATTGCTTTGTAAAATTCTTAAACAGATTTGGAAGTTTCTGTAATTATGTATTTAGTAAGGTTGTGCAATAAGTTCTCTTATTTTTTTTCAATTTAAAGGGGAGTATTTCGAACCATCAAATGGTTTACCTATGGGGGCCCCTTTATCCCCTTTATTAGCTAATATTTTTGTGGAGAATATTGAAACAATTGCGTTAGATTCATATTTTTTAAAACATATTTTCTGGGGCCGGTATATGGATGACATTATTTCAGTATGGGATTATGGGGAGGAGGAATTAAAAGGATTTTTGGAACATCTTAATTGTTTGGGGGGGATTTAAAGTTTACTGTTGAATTGGAAGAGAATGGGAAACTTCCTTTCCTTGATGTTCTTCTTTTGAAAAATCAAAATAGTCTGGATTTTAAAATTTACAGAAAACCGACAAATAACAATAGATTTTTGTATTATAGTTCCGGTCACGCTCGCCAAGTAAAAATTGGTTTGATCATTTCTTTAACTGATCGGATGTTTAGTATTTGCTCTCCAAAATTTGTTGAGCAGGAGTTGTCTTTTCTAAGGAAAATACTAATAAGCAACATGTATCCAGAATGGTTAATTAACCAGACTTTTTCAAAAAGAAGAAAAAGGTTTCTAGAGATTTCTAAGGAAGTCTTGGAGACAACTCGGGAGAAGGAGGTTTTTTGTTCCTTACCATATGTACACGGGCTAAGTGAAAAACTTAAAAGAATTTTACAAAGCAATGGTCTAAGGGTAACTTTAAAGAGTAATAATACTTTGGGTAGTTTTCTAAATTCTGGGAAGGATCTAACTTCATTGGGGCAACAAAGTGGGGTTTATCAGATCCCATGTACTTGCGGAAGCTCATATGTGGGACGTACTAACCAGAGTTTGGAAATGAGATTATTACAACACAAAGATTCTATTTCTTCGGCTTTAAAGCGAGATTCTAAGTCTGAAGATTTTATTTCAGCCCTTTCAGAGCATATTTTTAATTTTCCAGGCCATTTTGTTTTGTTCGAGAATGTCTCTTTGATTTCTATGGATCGGGGTTTAAAGCAAAATTTTCGTGAAATTCTTGAAATAAAGAAAATCTTATTCAAGAATATTGCTTTGAATCGGGATACAGGTGAATATGGGCTGAACTCTATCTATGATAATTTATTAAAATCGGACAGAGTAAAGTTCAATTCACCCAATGTAGTTGACCTTTGTCCAAATGTTATATCATTGAACGCTAATGAACCAAATCCAAGAAGGTCAAAGAGAACAGCTTCCGCCTTTGCTTTGAAAAGAATTAGAGATTTAAACAATATGTAATGTTATTTGATTTAGTATATAAACTTTTGTTTTAAATTGCTTTAGTTTAGTTTTACTACTGATGACGGTCACTGTATATGTGACCGAAATATCTGGTATTTTTGTGAATTTCTATCACTTTTATCATCATCACTGTCGATTAAAAGGATTTTATCCCTATTTGAACTTTATTTATCGATATGGAAAATCAATCTGGATCCAATTCAGGCTGTCTTGTAAGTCTAGTAGTAAGTAAGTATGACGGCACTAGACCCTTATAGTCCAAACTGGCGGTGCTGATCTCCGTTTCGTGGCCCTTCAGCCATGAAGTGCAATGGGGGGCTGGGGGCCAGCCATCCAGCCATCCTTGTAAGTCTACCTATGATCAATTGAGGTCATAGGCATGACAAATCCAAATTATGAAAAAAAAGTCGATGAGGCCTGATAAAAAATGATGTAGATAGCATATTTGAAATGATAGAATTAAAAACGTTGCCTAGTACCTCTTCTGATCAGTTCTGAAATATCTTTTCATGGTTTGGTCTGACGCTGTCAAACTTCTGGTACTGAAACTTCCCATCTTTCACTATGCTCGCACTTGCGCAGCTGTGCAGAAAAGTGCTGGTTATTTGTATAAAATTAACGCAAGTGAACGTCGTCAATTATAGGGCACATATAAAGAGGTGATATATTTCTTATCAAGTCCATAAGCACGGCTCCTAGAATTCGATGACCTTCTACAGCCAAACAAATTTCAAATCCAAGCATATTATCTCCAATGTATCCAGTACCGGAGAAGATTGCATATTCAAACTGTTGATTGTGAAAGCAAGACTTGGTAACAGTTCTGCAAGATTTAGATTCATTTGGGTATTTTCCTTTCTTCTTGATAGAGGTTATGACTCCCTCTGGAAAATTTAAGGCACAATAGTCCCGTTGATACTCATCTCACAAGAAGTTGAGAACAAAAGCATTGTGGCAAACTTTTGGTGGTTTGTAGGAAGATCGTCACCGCTCATGACATTCTTTGACTTGGAAAGGCCTTTTCTTGCGGCAATGCTTGGCTTTGGCAATATTATGAGAACAACGCGACATGGAACTGAGAAACTTGCTAGCCAGCTTAAACCTTCCATATCGTTCTGTCCTACATATGGAATAATTCTTGTCTCCACAGACTCAATTATAGTTCAAATGTCAACCATGAAATGACAGAAAAGTATCAGGTGTAAGGTCGAATCAAGCTTTTCCACGACCAGTTTTTTTCCAGTTAACCATTGCCTGATAGTGTCGTACTCTTTATGTCAGCATTGTACGCTCAGTTTATGCACAGTTTCAGCTCAAATCCAATCCTTTGCAACAGTTTTCTTTATGGCTTATTACTTTTATATCTGGAGCTCTGCAGACTCAGACTACCAGAATTTCCAAATTTCACGATTATTGTCTTACCCAAAATACTATTTTTTTTTTTTTGGAAAGGCAAGATCTTTACAATGGTAGGTCTTTACAATGAATCAATGAGCAATTTATATGTCAAAGATTGATTTTTTTTTTGGTTTTGGCCAAGGGTAAATTTTTCAACTCAGACAATTTCCATAGGCTCTGTAGTATTACTTTTTTTTATAATCTGTCATTCGTTACTTTGGCTAAAAAATACCCCCACCCAAAAAGAGGAAAAAACAATCTAACTTTACCTGTTGGTGCTAGATATTTCATTTACGAAATTTAATTGCGACACTAAAAACCTGAAATTCATTTGAGAAGCCGGATTCCTATCTTAATTATGTTGATTTTGTCTATTATATACTTTGCATTAAAAATGTGCCAATAGCTGGTTTCATAATCTTACAGGAAAGACAAATAATCGGGTAGTGGTAGGATTATAAATCTTTCGCAATCGCAGTGCTCATTGTTATTTGGGTAAAAACATTAAGCCTCCCTAATATTCATAAATTATACAAAAACTAGAAGCCCCCCCCCACCTCAGCCCAATTCTTTATCGATCTACACATGTAAAAAAGAGTCCAATTTCGATTTATTCCCCACAGAAGTGACTTTTACTCAAAAACGAAGATGGTCTCAATATTTTATTTTTTAGTGGAGAAAAAAGAAGTTTCATGGATTACCCCAAAACCGGGAGTCTATGCTGTCTAGGGCTCTACCGTCTGGGTAAGGGCGGATCCAGGATTTATTTTAGGGGGGGGGGTGCAAAATATGTTTGTCCGATAAACTTGCGTTAGGAGCAAGTTTAATTAACGCAAACTTCCGTTAATTAAGTAAATTACACTACTTTAGACTACGTTAGGGGGGGCGCCCCTCGCCCTCCGGATCCACCACTGCGTCTGGGCTACTCGAGCTTGTTGGTTAGTTTTACACCTTTAGGGTATGAATAAACGGGTTTTCTCCACAATAACAGACATAGGACAATTTATACAAGTGTATATGTAGACTACGCCCCATCCCTCGTTGAATAATTTGCCTCTAATATATAGGTCACCCTAATTTCGGGACATCGTGTTGATTTCAAGTTTATGTTTTGCATGCCTAACTGATCTTATATTGTCAGTTTGGTTTTCTTTGGCCAAAGTCACTAATAAAATAGCCAATCAAATGGTTTAGAAGGTTATAATTCCCTGTGAGTTTCAAATTAGCATATGTGATTAATTTCATGATGCTTATTACAAACAGCACTAGAAACTGAAAAGAAAGGTTAATATTTTTTCTAACAGAAAAATCAAATTCAAGCGTTGTCCAATAAAACCATAAATTAAATGTCAATTTTTTTATTTATTTTTTTTTTTAAGTTCTCCCACATATTGA
Organism: Artemia sinica; assembly: GCA_027921565.1. Taxonomy (NCBI): domain Eukaryota; kingdom Metazoa; phylum Arthropoda; class Branchiopoda; order Anostraca; family Artemiidae; genus Artemia; species Artemia sinica. The sequence goes on from CM051272.1 coordinate 15,385,188, forward strand.
GCCAAAGATAAAGACCCACTTTTATCAAAAGGGTACAATAGGTGTACTTGTCTACAGGGGCGGATACAAAATTGGTGTTTAGGGGGCACCGATAAAAATTTGTCCCCCCATAGACACTTTTCGCCCCTTGGACCCTGCAATTAGTGCAATTTTTGGCCTTCAGGGGGGAACATGCCCCTAATCCAACCTCTGGATCCTGCCTGTCTATATTTTTTCAGCTTCCCAAAAAAGAGTTTTCATAAAGTTCAAACCCCTTTTATGGGAGTGTTTACCCTTTTCCAAGAATTATACCAATCTTCTTATGATAATAACGTTTTACAAGTAAAATACATATTAATGAACTTGAGAACAATAATGAGACGGACTTTTATTCAACTCATCTCAGTAATTTGTACTTCCTGTTTGCAGTGATTAAAACTGCGTCTCATTTCCTCAGGGTATCTACCTACCGTTCCAGGGGCTATTTCATGAATAGCCCCTGTCCTTCGATTTTAGCGTCTCAATTGGACTACAGAAGCAGAAAATTGAAGCGGCAAGAACTTTTTTTGAAACCTGCATCACCACTAATTTGTGTTCAGGCATTTTCTGCTAATACTTTACCCTTTTTCTTCTGTCAAAATTCAACACACTGATAGAAAAAGGGATTATTTTCTCGGGACATGACAATAGAGCAAATAGAAGACTGTTTTAAGGGGTATTGATCAATTCAGCAGTATATCATAAAAAAATCTATGATTAATGTCATTAATTATAGAATATAAAAGGAAAACAGGCTGCGTGGTTGCAAATATATTTTTCGTGCAAACTGGAAGGCGGAACGTGCAAACTTCGTTCACACTGGATGAACTATAATAAAACAAGCGAAAGCGATAGTCACTGAATCAGGGTTGTAAAACGTAAGCTATTCTTGCTGAAATACTTTGCCTTTGAAGCTTAAATTACAAAATGTTTTGACACAATCAAAATTACCCAAATCTCAAAACAACAAGAAAAGTGCGTCAAAAATCTCAATTCGTACACTCCTAGGATCCCAAAATTTCAACGGGAAAACAAACTATCCTTCTTCTAAAAATGTAAAGTTTCATCCAGGCTATACGTACGTTGGCGGCTCATTTTAATTTTGGAGATTAGAGAACTTTCATTTTCAGGACCAGAAAACAAGATGGACACATTTTAGCTGGCTTAACGATGCTTTTTTTTTATACATTAAACGGTTTGGTAGAACCGCCCCAACACACTTAATAATCCTGGACAGGATGTAAGCACGGACTGAAAGAATCCTTCACATCTATAGCATGACAGGGAATAGTCCATTAGGTTTGATATATCGTATACTGAACACGAAGCTCGAGTTAGCCATTTAACTTTACTTAGCTTGTGAACATATTTTAAAATTAGTGAAAGAATATACAGTCCTGCCTAAAGGCCTTGAATTCAGAAGGGAAATTATGTTGAGGCTCCCAATTTCTTTTATTGACTGTCACTCAAGAAAACACACAAAAATCCATAATAAACACACAATAATATAGCACACAATAAACATAAAATACACATAAATTACGTTACATAAGACCACTGAAGTCCAATCTTTTTCCTTTTTTTTCTTTGTGGAATCGAATTATTTACACTTTCTTCTGTAAGATTTGTCAGTAACTGCCTTAACGGTCAACAACTGCCAATTAAGTAATGTACTTGTTAAATATCCCGGCTCCACCCAAGAAGTGAAGTTAGGTTAATCATAATGAAATATACCAAAATATGATGAATGAAAATATGATATTTCAGAAACAAAATTAAGGAAACTACAACAGATAATTATGGAAAGCAGCCTGCCCAGAACGCATTATGTTAAATACCCTAACCTAACCACCTCTATATATTAAATATTTAACTAAAATATACCTGCATAGTGCTTTTTCTCAACGAGACTAAGCTAATTATAACCTACTGCAGACAGACAAACCGGTTTTTTTTCAAATCATACGCATCAAAAATCTTGAGTGCCAGGGGTCGGGATATTGAACAAGTACCGTAAGTGAAAATTGAATTAAAATCAAGTTGCCATCAAGCCATGACTAATTGGAAAAATAGCCAAGACAGATAGTCTGATTGAGAGGCAAAGCCTGTATAAGCCTTTTTCAGGATTGTATAAAAATGATGTCAATAACTTAAGAGTTAAAACCCTATTAGGAAGTAAAATAGTCATCAGGGGACTGGTTTGATCCTTCCCGAGGGAAGAAAAATTCATGCACATTTATCCTGTGGGTCAGGAAATTTCCATGTAAATTAGACCGAAAGTCAACAATCCGGAATGTACATACGAGGGAAGGGGGTATTCGGTTCCGTGTCACCTAAAACCCTCTTATGATTTCCCATACAATTTCCTACATTTTCTTTACCGATTTTTTTCCAGTTTGTGCCCTCTTTCCAAACTAAAGTATTAAAAGCACAATCACAAAAGCGCAGTAGCTATTGAAGATTAAATACTTTTAACTAGTTTTTCAAAGTTAAATTGAATGATTTCATGCTGGAATTTCTGCACTTTCTTCACATTCGAACAAATAATCATACGGAAAATCTTTCTACCAGATGATTATTAAAATGTGAATTTACGAATCAGCCTTCTCTGACTTGGCATCTGAGCCACTCCGATGACAGTGCTGCATTGTCATTGTTTATGCAATTAAATACTCCAAAACGCTATACCTGGTAGTACAGAGCAGGTGTCCTACATTTAATCAAGTTTTACTTTCATTCAGATGAAAGCGATATTTTGGCATAGCATTTAAACCACACTATATAGACATTCCCACCCAAGACTAAATTTTCATTAAATGTTCTCTTGGGTATAAGCCAAAAAAAAAAGATGAACAGTTAAAATTTGTCAAAACCAAGAATGGTCTTCAAGGAAGAATTGCAACGCTGAGTAAGCTTGGAAATTAAGATTAAGGATGTATTCCCATTTCAACTTCTAATAAATCCTGCGGTGCTGATTGGGGGGGGGGGGTCAGGGCATTTGCTCTCCCTAGATTTCTTTGATACCCTCTCGATTTTGAAAACTCCTTTTTGGCGGATATTCTTTTAGAAAAATGCTTCTTTTTGCAAAAAAAGATGACAAACTTGCCCACCTCTAGGATTGAAAAATCCAATTTACCACCCCCCCCCCTAAATTTCTGTGAACTGACACCACTGAATAAATCCTAAGGAATCCTTCTTAGCTCTCACGGAAGTACAATAAAATAACTATATCTCAGGAACTGCTCTTTGGAGAAAGCCGCAGAGATTTTGCGAATTGCGGGCGATTTTTAACAAAAATTTTGCGGAATGAATGTAACAAAAGGTAAGCAGGAATCAAGTAAATTGTCATAGCCAATTGTCAAAAATACACTGCATCGATGATTTCTGCGAGATCTAGTAGCAACTGATGAAATTTGGCTGACTATTTTGAAGCAATATTAGAAACTCTGCAGAAGCGAATGGATTCAAACTCAACTTCCGTAAAATAATGAGGGTAGTTGCGATTTTTCCGCACTGTGCAAGCGATTTTCAAATCATTTTTGCAAATTTTTTCCGCAAGTTAAATGCCTGGCTAGAGTTGCGTTTTTCTGCAAATCACTCTCTGCGGGAACTTACGGGCCGGACACACGTAGCTGTTTTCGGCACCTATTTAAGCAGCTCAGTGGACAAACGATAGTAGTAAAAAAACAATGTCCCCTGCAAAAGATTTTCAAAACTAAACGGCATGGGCACCAATAGTCAACTGCAGGTTATCAATGTTCTATGAGTTTAAATTTCGTTTTATTTGTCATTATCCGTCTTTTTCTTTTGCTTTTTCTTTCTTCTTCTTTTTTCTTTTTTTTATACTCCGTTCATCATTGTATTTCAACGGGTTATAAATTCAATTCAATTCAATAGTTTCATGATTGATCGCGACGGATTATTTAGTTATTTTATTATTATTATTAAGTTCTTTATTGTTAATTTTTTTATTCTTATTTAATCAAAATTTAAAATCAAATTTTAAGTTCTTTCATTGTTAAATTAAGAAGTTCTTTTATGATTAAATATCTAATTATTATAATTTAGTTCTATTGACATTCCTGCTGAAGAGAACAAAACGATTGAGATTTCGTTTTTGATAATCCCGATAAAATTCGGTGCTGTTTTTGTAAATCGTTACCGAAAACTACAAAATTTTTCAAGCTCAAATCGCTGCCGTTTTCTATGCAATTTGGCGTCGAAAAAAGCAACGCGTGTCCGGCCCTTAAGATTATATCACGAATTTCGTCGGAACGCTTTAGAGTAAATTTGAGTTATTCTATGCGGTGACACCAAAAGATTCATCTCGAATTGCCATAGCATGGTTATGCTCTTAAAACTATACCTAAGTTGTATGTATAAGGATGAAAAGGGGGATTACTTAGGCCGCCCCCCTCTTAGTTATCGATTGGGGGGCCGTCATGAGAGGTTGCATTTGTAATTGGTATATTGTAAACGCAATAAGAAATCACGCTTTGCAATCCATTTATCCATTGCAAATACCCATTTGACTGGTTTCCTGTAGTATTTCCTTGTACAGTCTATAGCGGTGGGTAAGATATAACGCACAAGTACCGATTTTTCTTCTATCCCTCGTTGGGATGGGGGTGGTTGGTATTACCTTATGTTATTAACCCTATCCGACGAAGTGGTTCCAACGTGAAACCACCTTTTTATATTTTTTTTACCATGATCCGTATGCGGTGAAAATAAGAAACCACTGGTCTAGCATATGCCTAGCTACGCTATCTGACGGGCAAAATTTTATAGGTAGCCTAATTGACCTAGTGAGGTGCAGTGATGCCAAACGTGGTACAAATGTACCATTATGGTATATTTCACTTCTACTGGTACAATTTAATACAATCCCACAAAATATGCTACATTTTACAAAATTATGGTACAATGTGGTACAATTCAGTATTTTTGTACCTATGTTTGCATTCTTTCATCTACAAATATTTTATTTCACCCTGATCTGTTCAGCATAGTCAAGATAAGAGACAGACAAGCAGTCACCTATTTCCCTTTTTTCGTAAACAGACACTTCACTTCCGGCGTCCATAGGTCGACAAAAACATCTTTCTGTGTGTCTAGTCTTACCGATTGAAAATGAAAGACTAAAAATATAGCTATAATGACACTTGGATTCGTGATGGTTGGGAATCTAGTGGAATAAAAACAAAAGCCAACTACCCAAGGTGAATCTCCTCAGTTTGAAAATTTTTATTAAGGAAAAAGGCGCCGGCTGAGAGAAATTAAAAGTAGGTAGAAATTCAAAATTAGGCGATCTAGCTCAACTACACACACACGCACACACACACACACACACACACACACACATATATATATATATATAATATATATATATATATATATATATATAAATATATATAACTATATATATTGATATATATTATATATATAATATATATATAGATATATACTAATAATATATATATATATATATAGATATATAATATATATATTATATATATAATATATATATATATAGATATATATAATATATATATATATTATATAGTATATATATATATATATATATATTATATATATATATAATTATATATATATATATAGATATATATATATATATTTAATATATATATTATATGATAATAATATATTATTATATATATATATATATATATATATATATATATATATATATATATATATATATATATGTATATATATATATATATATATATATATATATATATATATATATATTATATATATATATATATATATATATATATATATATATATATATATATATATATATATATATATATATATACATACATATATATATATACATATTACTTACTTACTTACTTAAAGCTCTTGCTCGGCAGCGTCGCCAGCGTAGAGGGAACCAGTCGTCAGCGCCGTCAGTCTTCTCCAGAGTGGTCGGTTCAGGGCGAGGGTTGTCACTTCAGCCGGGTTGATGTTTCTGGAGGCGAGCCGATCAAGGATGACGTCCGCCCATCTGGTGCTCGGTCTTCCCCTAGGACGCCTCCAGCCGTTTGCAGCTGGGTCGAAATCGAAGATGAGTCGGGCGGGTGTTTGGGCAGGCAGACGGAGCAGATGACCATACCAACGCAGCGAGCGAGACTCAAGCTGCTCGGACAGGGGTGGGAGTTTGAAGGACCTGAGGATTTCCGAATTTCGTACCCTGTCGGGCCATCGGGAGCCTTCGATTTTTCGGAGGTGTTTCGTCTGGATGGCATCTACCTTCAGCGTCTGTGTCTGAGTCAGCGACCAAGTCTCAGCAGAATAGAGCATAACGCTGGCAACCGAAGCAGAATATATTCGTGCTTTGGTGAGACGGCTGATCTGGGGTTTATGGAAGACCGTTTTTAGAAGGCGACCGAAGACAGAGTTTGCTTTTGCCGCTCTTGCTGATATTTCGGCATCTAGGCTTCCGTTTGAGCAGACAATTGAACAAAGGTAGGTAAACTGCTTGACTACCTCTACAGTCTGGCCACAAATTTCCACAGATGACAGGGGGTTGGACGGCTTTTTCTCAACGGGCATTATCTTGGTCTTCGACCAATTTATTTTCAGACCGAATTTCTCAGCGGCAGAGGCCAGTGTTTCCAGTGTAGTTTTGAGGTCACTAATGTTTTCGCATATTAGCGCCACGTCGTTGGCAAAGTCGACGTCTGAAAGAACTCTTCCAGCAAAGTCTATGCCAAACGACTGCACCTGCTGTGTTTTATTCAGGATGTGGTCTATTACACAGTTAAAGAGCTCAGGTGCAGCGGCACATCCTTGCCGGACACCATTTTTAATTTTGAAATATCCAGAAGGCCGTCCATTTACGATCACCGCACTTTCAGTGTTATTATACAGCTCTTTGAGGAGACGGACGATTTTCGTGGGTACGCCAGCAGACTGGAGGATTAGCCATAGTGACTGCCTATCGACAGTGTCGAAGGCAGATCGAAAATCTACAAAGGCAATGTACGCCTTCCTCTTATGTTCAAGAGTTTTCTCTACTAGCTGTCTAATCGTATGGATTTGCTCGGTGGTGGACCTGCCTGGCATGAAGCCAGCTTGCTGGGGGCGACGCAGGGCGTGGAGGTATCTTGTTGCCCGTTTGAGAAGCTGCATAGCGAAGAGCTTTCCAGGAACTGAGAGTAAAGTTATGCCACGATAATTGATACATTCTGCTTTGCTCCCCTTCCTCTTGTAGATTGGCACAAGTAGGCCCTTCTTCCAGTCTGAGGGGATTTTTTCAGAGTGCCACACAAGGTTAAACAGCATTTGTAGCCAGAGGATCATGGCTGGACCCCCATTTTTAAGGAATTCCGATGTTAGGCCACATATTCCTGGCGCTTTGTTATTCTTTAGCTTGCGGGTGGCAGCTTTTATCTCCTCCGCTGTAAATTCAGGACCATCAGGAGCAGGTAGGGTAGTAGCCGCAGCAGCTGCTAGCTCATGGTCCGTCTGGTCTGGTGGATCTGAGTTGAGCAGTTTCTCAAAGTGGTCCTCCCACTGGCGGAGGCATTGTGATTGGTCGTAGATATTCTCACCGCTAGCGCTTCGAAGGTATGGCGTAGTTTGAGTGTGCTGACCTGACAGCTCACGAAGAATCTTGTAGGTGGCTCCACTGTCCTTTTTCTTGGCGGCCTCTTGCAGTTCGGATGCCTTGCTGTCAATAAAAGCCTTGCGGTCTTTATGCAACATGGAATTGCGCTCTTTGTTTAGCAGTCTGTATGTAGCCATGTCCCCGCCAAGACGTGCTTCTCGCCTGAGCTCTATGATGGCAAGGGAGTGATTACTGATCCAGTCCTTTTTCTTCCGTTGCCTCATTCCAACAACGTCAGTTGCTGCCGCAAGAGTGTTCTCTTTGAAGGACTTCCATGCAACTTCACTATCATCGCATTGGCCAAGGACCTCAAATCTGTTGGATATCACCACATGGTACCGCTCAGCCAGAGCGGGGTCCTGTTGGATGCGACCGGCATCAATTTTCCGAGAAGACTGGCTGTTCTTCATAGCTTTGAGACGGAGCTTAATTTTGGCTGCTACCAGTCGGTGGTCGGTGTTCCCGAGCTCGGCGCCACGGTAGGTGCGGCAATTCTGGACAGACGGCAGCCATCGTCGACGTAAGATGATGTAGTCGAGCATCTTCTTTGTTGATCCATCATTGCTATACCAGGTGTACTTGGCTATATTTGGTCTCTGGAACCATGTGTTTGCAATCGATAGATTGTGGGCCAGACAACAATTCAGCAGCCTCTCTCCATTATCGTTTAGGCTATCCACTGTAACAGGTCCAACAGCGAGATCCCACAGGCCTGATTCGTTTGAAACACTTGCATTCATGTCTCCTAGGAGGAGGAGGTAGTCATGGGGAGGTACAGAAGATAGTTCAGAACTAAGCAGGTTATAGAAATCGTCTTTGTCTTCTTCATCAGCGTCGTTTGTGGGGGCATAGCACGTAATGACAGTTATTTTGCCGTGCTTCCCATCCAGTCTTGCGGTCAGGAGTCTAGGCGATACTGGTTTGAATGACAGGAGGGCCCTACGTGCAGCATTGTTCAGTACTAGGCCAACGCCTCCTCTTTTTTGGCTACCGCCAGACCACATTAATGTGCGTCCTTCACCTATGTCCTCTTCACCAAGTCCTGGGAGGTGCGTTTCGGTGACTCCAGCTATTGTGACTTTATATTTTTTTAGTTCTTTTGCTAAAAGAAGCTTCGAACCGGGTTGGTTCAGCGTCAGCACGTTCCAGGTGGCCACATTGGTGCCACCTTGGTCAACGATGTTCAGACGGGATTTTCCTTGGGCGGTCCGAGGTCGATACGGGGTTTGAGATGATATATCCGAGGCTGAATTTCTGGTTCCATTCGTAGCAATAGAAGTTTCAGGAGGAGGGCTGCCAACCTAACCGTCCCTAGATGCATTTGGTTCTCTGGTGGCTAGCCAGGTATCCAGAGGCACGTGGAGGTCGTTCTTCATGCGCCAATTTGCATGGGAACTAACTCCGGAACGAGCATCAATGGATATCTCAACGTTTTGCATCGGGCATACTTTGGGGAACAAAATGAACGTCAGGGAGGGGGTGGGCTAACTGCCCGCCAATAGTTGCTCGACTTAAAAAGGGGCCACTAGAACTTCTCTATTTTCGATCAAATCAGGCCCCTCTCCCCATCATCTATTATCCTGGTTCGATACGATCACCCTTAGGATAAAAAACTAAACAAACAAAATAAACACGCATTCGTGATCTTTTGTCTGGCAAAAAATAAAACATTCCGCATTTTTATACATAAGGAGTAGAAAGGCCCTTAAGGACTCCCCGTACGAAACACGATCTTGTTGCTGTCATCTACCAACTGGAGTCTAACGCGGTACGAACATAAATTTATTTAAGGATTATCGATCGAGTCTAATGGCGGTCGAATGCACATCGCTTTCATTGGTTCGATTCATGTGTTGTTGTCTAAGTGTGTTGACTCCGGGACGAAGTTTGCACATGTGCATTGACTCTGGGTGAATGTATTGATCTTGGAGGAATGAATTTCCGAGAACGTAATTTACATAATCGGTGGGGGAGCATGTAATTGAATCTAGGACAAGTGAACTTCCGAGGAAATTGATTGCGTAATCGAAGGGGAGAGGATTTCCGAGAAATGATCCAGCGACTCGACTAGGACAAATGGATTTCCAAGAAATTGATGGAGGAGGAATATTTGATCTGATACCGGGAAAACAGGATCACGTGTCTCCTTCTAAGCCAATCAGAGAGTCGGTTACATCTCCTTTCTAAGCCAATCATGTAGAGGTCTGGTACATTATTGGTTCCCATTACATCGCAATTCGCCCTTGAGATTCGTATATTGCGTTGTTGATTAAAAATTATCATATATTTCCAAAGACACAGAATGGATACAGCATCTGAAGGTATTGGACAGGAAACTTCATTCTACATTGATTAAACAATGTGAGTTCTGTTTTAGTAAATTTTCATACTTTATTTTCAAATAATAATGATTTTCTACATAGTCCACCACTCCAGTAAAATTCAGGGTATACCCCCCCCCCACAATACAAACTCCACTATATATTATTTATACTACGCTAGAAAAGCGTAAAATATGTTATTTTTTACCACGTAAACCTAACCTCCCCCCTCCACAAAACCCCCCACCTGTTTACGACTTTATTCTTCCCATTGGAAATAATTTTTCTTTGGGGTTTTTGATAAGACTTTATTCTTTCTGTAAGCCTATCTAAAAGTGACAGCTCAACTTTCTGCCAACCCTTAGCTAATTAAATATACCGTTTCCCCATTTAAGCCGCGGCCTAACTTTGACTTCTTACAACATTTCCAGCAATGATTTAATTTAGCTGAGAATTAGCTGTCACCCTTTTACAAAGTACATCCGGCCTCATATCCTTACGTCACGGTTTAACCAAAAGGTTTCACAGATCAAAAAAGGATTGTTTTTCACATCGCTAATTAAAACAGTTTCAAGCAAAAACAGATTGCCCATAATTAAGCTAAGCCTACGCAACCTGTATGGAAGTTAGAGAGAAACGAGGTTATTTCCAAATTATGGTTCTAACAATATTTTTTTAGGACATTATGTAAAAAGTGGGAAGGGGACTAATGCCTCATTGCTAACACCTTCATTGTAAAAGTGAAAACAAACTGTTTCTCAACTCTTAATATACTGACCCCCTTATAACGCTAAACCGCGAAGATTTAAATAGGGAATAATTATTGACACCCACAATTGCACTTCCTGCTTGTTAATTCACTTGAATTACGTTAGCGGTTTAACCAAAGGTTTCACTGAAAAGCATACTTTTTGATCAAATTAGTGACAGTAAATCCATTGATTTGCAAGAGAGGGTTTTTAAGAAAAAGATACATAGCTGCAATGAGAAGATTTATTGAAGCGCAGATCATTTTTAAATTATATAAACCTTTGTCCATAGAGGAATAATATGTAAATATATGCGTTGTTTGATTTCTAAGCCTAGGTTCTTCATCGCAAATTTTACTTTTGCTTTGCTGAAAAGGGGGGAGAGGCTTCTTTGAGACAAATGATTTCTAGACAAAATTATGGTTAGGGGTGGGGGGTACTAATTTTTCTTCTGTAAAAAAGGGAATCATTATTCCATACTAAATTTTTTCTTCTTTTAAGGACAATTATAAGCATTGCTCCCCTCATGAAAGAGGGCTAGGGGCACCGACCCAACCCACGTGCAGCGTTTGTAGATAGCTGGCACATCCAGGAGCGTTCTATACCAGTCCCCTGTCCCTTTTCAAATCACTGCGCCCTCTATGGAATCCCTTTCTTGGACATTCAAGGTTGCAGTAGAAGTGCCAAAGGGACATCGACTAGCCCTAGCATGGGATGACTATACCTGTGATCTAATAAATGACATTGAGAATAATAAGGAGATCCCTAATATCACCAAGGAAATTAAAGACATTGTGTTATAGACTTCAGAAATAAAGTTTCATATATTTATTATTTTCTTAGGCTTAAGGGTCGAGGTTTGAGAATTTTATGAGACTATTTTCCCTATTTTAATATATTTATTCAGATGACTACTGACTCAATATGGGTACAACCTGATAACCAAATTCAATATTTGTTATCTACCAGAAACTTCACAGAAAGTGGACGCCGTCCCTCCTACTGGTAAAGGTTAGGTTAGATCATTTTTCAGACTGAACAATGTAAATGGGGAAAAACATGAAATGGGTTATAAAAGAATAAAATAAAAAACAATAATATGCGCAATTTAAGGGAAAATGAGAGGAGAGGACTCCAGGGGAAGAGATAGTGTCTTTGAGGGACGGAGAGGAGTTTTTGGTCAACAGCTCAACATTAAATTTTTTTTCGCTGGATCGTTTTCAGACTGAACTATGCAAATGATGTAAAACATAAAATGGGTTATTAAAGAATAAAATAAAAAACAATAACACGCTAAATTTAAGGGGAAATGAGAGAAGAGGACTACAGGGGAGGAGGGAGTGTCTTTAAGGGACGGAGGGCAGTTTTTCGGTCAACAACTCAACATTAACTTTTTTCCGCTGTTATATTTATAATTTATTTTTCGTTGTGCAAAGCAGTAGTTTTTATGTGAAGATTTAATGTTACCCAACCTCCTCAAGTGAAAATGATTTATTCTAAGAAAGTGAGCTGTATTTGTTAGAGTTTCAGAAACATTACATATTTATTTGATTTAAGCCCTTTTTTCAGCTATAATAATGTTTGGTATGATTGACACAGAATATATTGGTCTGAAATATTCCTCAACTGGCATTATTTTCGAAGCAGCTTTTTTACTCCTAGACGATCAACGGCGTGAAATTCATATCTATAAATGGAACTTCAGATACAATATGTATAAGTACGAGAAAAACAGATGGAGTCCAACACTAAATTTTATAAATCGAAACGGCTTTTACGTTAAAACCATAAGACCACGTAATGAAAATGGCTATGAAATAAAACATTTACAAGAGGAATTTCATGAAATAAGCAGTTTTTTCGGTGTGCAAGCTGTATATGTTAAGCGAAACGTGCCAACTGATAAACTCTAACTAGAAAAATGTGATAAAGACATAGCATTATTCAATTTAGAAGACTTCAAATGTGAGAAATACCTGCATTTAGTACATGACCCGGAAGATGAAGTTAGATATTTCGCTCAATGGGTACCGGAAAAGATACCTGACATGGAAAAATGCATCGGATATCCACAGACCTAAACTCTTGCTCTTCCTCATATCAAATGGATTAAGCTATTTTTTTAAATATGTTATTATGTATTTTTTCAAATGTTTTTAATATGTTTAAGCAATAAATATCTTAAGCCTCAGCCGTCTTTATTCTTTGGAATAGTTTATCACCATGAAAATTATACTTTCAGATTCAACATGCCAGGGAACACACTTTCAAGTTCAGCATGTTGGAGAACCCTATATAGTCACTCCTAAAAGGTAAGTTAACCCTATAAGTTTAAAGAATTTTTCTGAAGTCACTATTTCAGACTCGACATGTCAGGGAACACACTTTCAGGTTCAGCATGTTGGAGAACCCTATATAGTCACTCCTAAAAGGTAAGTTAACCCTATAAGTTTAAAGAATTTTTCTGACATCACACTTTCAGATTCGGCATGTCAGGGAACACACTTTCAGGTTCGACATGTAGGACTTTCAGGTTCAGCATGTTGGAGAACCCTAAATAGTCATCCCTAAAAAGGCAAGTTAACCCTAAATGGTTAAAGAATTTCTCTGAAATTACATTTTCAGATCCAGCATGCCAGAGAAGTCATACATTACTCTTCAACTTCTTTTATATCCCAACACCAAATTTCGCAATGAAAAAGAAATATATTACAGATCAATTCTAATTCTTTTCCTGAAAAAATAAAAAGGTTACACTTCAGTTCCAATGTTTCAGAAAGAGATGAAAAATTTAAATTCCTGTTCCAAATTTTTCATAGAAGATAGAAAAAAGTTATACTTTGATCGTGAATATTCACCATGAAGATAAGGAGCTCCACTTTAATTCTGAGTTTTCTCGAAAAAGTGCAAGATTTTCAAGTTCTCGTATGAATTCTCTTAAAGAAGAGAAAAAGTTAGCTCAATTCTGAAATTTACTAAAGAAAATGAAAAAAGCTTCCACTACAGTTCTTAATTTCTCAAAGACATAAAAAATTTAAAGTTCTCTTCTAAATTTTTCCATAGAAGATAGGAAAAGTCATACTATGATTCTGAATATTTTCCATGAAGATAAAAAGTTTCACTTTAATTCTAAATTTTCTTAACTTCAGTTCCAATTTTTCTCAAAGAGATGAAAAAATTTAAAGTTCTGTTCCAAATTTTTCATAGAAGATAGAAAAAATTTATACTTTGATTGTGAATATTCACCATGAAAATAAGGAGCTCCACTTTAATTCTGAGTTTTCTCGAAGAAATGCAAAATCTTCAAGTTCTCTTCTGAATTTTCTTAAAGAAAAGAAAAAGTTAACTCAATTCTAAACTTTACCAAAGAAAATGAAAAAAACTTCCACTTCAGTTCTTAATTTCTCAAAGACATAAAAAAATTTAAAGTTCTGTTCTAAATTTTTCCATAGAAGATAGGAAAAGTCATACTATGATTGTGAATATTTTCCATGAAGATAAAAAAGCTTCACATTAATTCAAATTTTCTCAATGAAGTGAAGAAAGGTTCAAGTTCTCTTCTGACTTTTCTCAATGAAAAAGAAATTAGTTACAGATCAATTCTAATTTTTCCATAAAATATAAAAGGTTACACTTCACTTCTGATTTTTCTCAAAGAGATGAAAAAATTTAAAGATCTGTTCTAAATTTTTCCATTGAAGATAGAAAAAGTTATACCTTAGTTGTGAATATTTTCAATGAAGATAAAAAGCTCCACTTTAATTCTAAATTTATTTCTCAATGAAGTGAATAAAAGTTCAAGCTCTCTTCTAAATTTTATCAATGAAAGAGAAATTAGTTACGGATCAATTCTAATTTTTCCAAGAAAATAGAATGCTTCCACTACAGTTCTTAATTTTTCAAAGACATAAAAAATTTAAAGTTCTGTTCTAAATTTTTCCATAGAAGATAGGAAAAGTCATACTATGATTCTGAATATTTTCCATGAAGATAAAAAGTTTCACATTAATTCTAAATTTTCTTCAATTCAGTTCCGATTTTTCTCAAAGAGATGAAAAAATTTAAAGTTCTCTTCAGAATGTTTTCCCTGAGAAGAGAAAAGTTTCATATTAATTCTGAGTTTTCACAGCGAAGTGAAGAAAAGTTCAAGTTCTCTTCTGAATTTTCTCAATGAAAAAGAAATTAGTTACAGATCAATTCTAATTTTTCCAAGAATATAGAAAGCTTCCACTTCAGTTCTGATTTTTCTCAAAGACATAAAAATTTAAAGTTCTATTCTAAATTTTTCCATAGAAGATAGAAAAAGTTATACCTTAGTTGTGAATATTTGCAATGAAGATAAAAAGTCCCATTTTAATTCTAAATTTTCTCAATGAAGTGAAGAAAAGTTCAAGCTCTCTTCTGAATTTTCTCAATGAAAGAGAAATTAGCTACAGATCAATTCTACTTTTTCCAAGAAAAAAGAAAGCTTCCACTTCAGTTCTGATTTTTCTCAAAGACATAAAAAATTTAAGTTCTATTCTAAATTTTTCCGTAATAGATAGGAAAAGTTATACTATGATTGTGTTTATTTTCCAATGAAGATAAAAAGTTTCATTTTAATTCTAAATTTTCTTAAATTCAGTTCCGATTTTTCTCAAAGAGATGAAAAATTTAAAGTTCTCTTCTGAATGTTTTCCTTGAGAAGAGAAAAGGTTCCACTTTAATCTGAGTTTTCACAGCGAAGTTAAGAAAAGTTCAAGTTCTCTTCTGAATTTTCTCAGAGAAAAGAAAAAAGTTATAGTTCAATTCTAATTTTTTCCAAAGAAAATGAAAAACCTCCAACTTTTTAATAAACATTCTAAGCGCTTGACATGCTAACGTTTCCTAAAATAATAGAAATATAACAAAGTAATACATAAAATATTTTTATTGAAGTAACAACATGTAGAATATTAACATAAAAATATGTTACAACATTATTTTACACTATTAATATCATTGAACAATATTGAACATTCTGAATCTGTTCCATAAAATAATTTATCATATTCTCTCTCTTGATACTAGAGTTACTCACTTCTCTTAGTTCATAACCACTAGAATAATCATTCATCCATTTTGAGTCATATACAATTTATACTGGGATGTCACCTACTGATTCAATACACTTTCATCCTAGGTATTATTTGATTCATTGACTATATGATTAATAGTAGTAATAATGCTCACTTGTGCTTCATTTCCCAATCAATTTGTCATTATTTTCATTAGTGATATTGTCTGCCAATGCTCTTTTTATTTTACAGGCAATTTCACTGTCTATTATCACATTATTTTTACAGAGGCAACAGTTCTGGCACATTGACAAGATATGATTTATAATGTTGGTGCAGCAGTAGGCCTTTGTTTTCCTTTCTGCTTTCATTCGAATGCTAACACCGGAAAGATGGCAATAAGATCTATCAACGGCTAACATGTTACCAGAACCATTAGCTAGAAGTTGCCCATCTTCATCAACTATTATTTTTATGTTGGCATTCTCTTTGAGTACTAACTTCTCTGGAAATGATACTTTCGCATATCCACCTTTTTAATGATGAAAATTCTTGACTACTCCAAAGGAATTTAACTTCTCACTGTCATGACAACGTAGGCACACATTCCCAATAAAATCTCCACTACTACTTGTCCCATAGTTCAAATATATCGCTTTGTCAGCATTCAAGGCAACAATGACTTTATCATGTGCACACACTTTCTTCGAATAATTCATTTTCACGTCTTTTTTTTAAAAAATGTGGTGTAGGTGTTTATCCCTCCAATGTGAAAAACTACTGATTTAACACATGCAATAAACTAGATAGTCTCGATAACCTACCATGGAGTTCCACTGAGAAAGCCGCTCTCAATGTAAGAGCAACCATAGACTACGTTTGCTACAGCCGCAAGCATGCATAGTGAGAGAGAAATACAAAGTCGACCTGGGGGGATTTTCCGGAGAGTATGGTTAGGTTAGGTTAGGCTAGATTAAGTTATGTTAGGTTAGGTTAGGTTAAGGTTAGGTTAGCCTACGTACGTACTCGTACGTAGGCTAACCTAACCTAACTTGATAAAACATGAAAAATAAATAAATGATAAAATAAATGATACTTTAAAGTATCATTTCCAGAGAAGTTAGTACTCAAAGAGAATGCCAACATAAAAATAATAGTTGATGAACATGGGCAACTTCTAGCTAATGGTTCTGGTAACATGTTAGCCGTTGATAGATCTTATTGCCATCTTTTCGGTGTTAGCATTCGAATGAAAGCAGAAAGGAAAAGAAAGGCCTACTGCTGCACCAACATTATAAATCATGTCTTGTCAGCGTGCCAGAACTGTTGCCTCTGTAAAAATAATGTGATAATAGACAGTGAAATTGCCGGTAAAATAAAAAGAGCATTGACAGACAATATCACTAATGAATATAATGATAAATTGATTGGATAATGAAGCACAAGTGAGCATTATTACTACTATTGATCATATAGTCAATGAATCAAATAATACCTAGGATGAAAGTGTATTGAATCAGTAGGTGACATCCCAGTATAAATTTTATATGACTCAAAATGGATGAATGATTATTCTAGTGGTTATGAACTAAGAGAAGTTAGTAACTCTAGTGTCAAGAGAGAGAACTTGATAAATTATTTTATGGAACAGATTCAGAATGTTCAATGTTGTTCAATGATGTTAATAGTGTAAAATAATATCTGTAACATATTTTTATGTTAATATTCTACATGTTGTTACTTCAATAAAAATATTTTATGCATTACTTTGTTATATTTCTATTATTTTAGGAAACGTTAGCAGGTCAAGCGCTTAGAATGTTTATTAAAAAATGGAGATTTTTTATTTCATTTGGAAAAAATTAGTATTGAACTATAGCTTTTTTCTTTTCTCTGAGGAAAATTCAGAAGAGAACTTGAACTTTTCTTCACTTTTCCGTGAAAACTCAGAATTAAAGTGAAACCTTTTTTCTTCTCAGGGAAAACATTCGGAAGAGAACTTTAAATTTTTCATCTATTTGAGAAAAATCGGAACTGAATTTAAGAAAATTTAGAATTAAAATGGAACTCTTTATCTTCATTGGAAAATAAACACAATCATAGTATAACTTTCCCTATCTTCTATGGAAAAATTTAGACCAGAACTTTAAATTTTTTATGTCTTTGAGAAATTAAGAACTGTAGTGGAAGCATTCTATTTTCTTGGAAAAATTAGAATTGATCTGTAACTAATTTCTCTTTCATTGATAAAATTCAGAAGAGAGCTTGAACTTTTCTTCACTTCGTTGAGAAAATTTGAATTAAAGTGGAGCTTTTTATCTTCATTGAAAATATTCACAATTAAGGTATAACTTTTTCTATCTTCTATGGAAAAATTTAGAATAGATCTTTAAATTTTTTCATCTCTTTGAGAAAAATCAGAACTGAAGTGTAACCTTTCTATTTTATTGAAAAATTAGAATTGATCTGTAACTAATTTCTTTTTCACTGAGAAAATTCAGAAAAGAACTTGAACTTTTCTTCACTTCGTTGAGAAAATTTGAATTAATGTGAAGCTTTTTTATCTTCATGGAAAATATTCACAATCATAGTATGACTTTTCATATCTTCTATGGAAAAATTTAGAACAGAACTTTACATTTTTTTTATGTCTTTGAGAAATTAAGAACTGAAGTGGAAGCTTTTCTTCATTTTCTTTGGTAAATTTCAGAATTGAGTTAAATTTTTCTTTTCTTTAAGAAAATTCAGAAGAGAACTTTAAGATTTTGCATTTCTTCGAGAAAACTCAGAATTAAAGTGGAGCTCCTTATCTTCATGGTGAATATTCAGATCAAAGTATAATTTTTTTCTATCTTCTATGAAAAATTTGGAACAGAACTTTAAATTTTTTCATCTCTTTTAGAAAAATTGGAACTGAACTTAAGAAAATTTAGAATTAAAGAATTAAATCATCGTTTTTTTTTCATCTTCTATGGAAAAATTTGGAACAGAACTTTAAATTTTTTATGTCTTTGAGAAATTAAAACTGTAGTGGAAGCCTTTTTCATTTTCTTTTGTAAATTTCAGAATTGAGCTAACTTTTTCTCTTCTTTAAGAAAATTCAGAAGAGAACTTGAAAATCTTGCACTTCTTCGAGAAAACTCAGTATTAAAGTGGAGCTCCTTATCTTCATGGTGAATATTCAAGATCAAAGTATAATTTTTTTCTATCTTCTATGAAAAATTTGGAACAGAACTTTAAATTTTTCATCTCTTTGAGAAACATTGGAACTGAAGTGGAACCTTTTTATTTTCTCAGGAAATAAATTAGAATTGATCTGTAATTTTTTTCTTTTTCATTGCGAAATTTGGTGTTGGGATATAAAAGAAGTTGAAGAGTAATGTATGACTTCTCTGGCATGCTGGATCTGAAAATGTAATTTCAGAGAAATTCTTTAATTATTTAGGGTTAACTTACCTTTTTAGGGATAAGCATTTAGGGTTCTCCTACATGCTGAACCTGAAGGTGTGTTCCCTGACATGCTGGATCTGAAAGTGTGCTTTCAGAGAAATTCTTTACCCTTTTAGGGTTAACTTGCCTTTTTAGGGATGACCATTTAGGGTTCTCCAACATGCTGAAGCTGAAAGTCCCACATGTCGAACCTGAAAGTGTGTTCCCTGACATGCCGAATCTGAAAGTATGATTTCAGAAACATTCTTTAACCTTTTAGGGTTAACTTGCCTTTTTAGGGATGACTATTTAGGGTTCTCCAACATGCTGAGCCTGAAAGTGTGTTCCCTGACATGCCGAATCTGAAAGTGTGATTTCAGAAAAATTCTTTAACCTTTTAGGGTTAACTTATCTTTTTAGTGGTGACTATTTAGGGTTCTCCATTATGCTGAACTTGAAAGTGTGTTCCCTGGCATGTTGAATCTGAATATATAATTTTCATGGTGATGAACTATTGTAAAGAATAAAGACGGCCGAGGCTTAAGATATTTATTGCTTAAACATATTAAAAACATTTGAAAAAATACATAATGACATATTTAAAAAAATCGCTTAATCCATTTGATATGAGGAAGAACAAGAGTTTAGGTCTTTGGATATCTGATGCATTTTTCCATGTCAGGTATCTTTTCCGGTACCCATTGAGGGAAATATCTAACTTTATCTTCCGGGTCATGTACTGAAAGCAGGTATATCTCATATTTGAAGTCTTCTAAATTGAATAATGCTATGTCTTTATCACATTTTTCTAGTAAGAGTTTATCAGTTGTCATGTTTCCCTTAACATATACAGCTTGCACACCGTAAAAACTGAATATTTTTTGAATTTCCTCTTGTACTTGTTTTATTTCATAGCCATTTTCATTACGTGGTCTTATGGTTTTAACGTAAAAGCCGTTTTGATTTATAAAAATTTAGTGTTGGACTCCATCTGTTTTTCTCCTACTTATACATATTGTATCTGACATTCCTTTTATAGCTATGAATTTCACGCCGTTGATCGTCTAGGAGTAAGAAAGTTGCTTCGAAAATAATGCCAGTTGAGGAATATTTCAGACCAATATATTATGTGTCAATCACACCAAACATTATTATAGCTGAAAAAAGGGCTTAAATTAAATAAATATGTGATTTTTCTGAAACTCTAACAAATACAGCTCACTTTCTTAGAATAAATCATTTTCACTTAAGGAGGTTGGGTGACATTAAATCTACACATAAAAACTACTGCTTTGCACAACGAAAAATAAATTATAAATATAACAGCGGAAAAAAAGTTAATGTTGAGTTGTTGACCAAAAAACTGCCCTCCGTCTCTTAAAGACACTCCCTTCTCCCCTGGAGTCCTCTTCTCTCATTTTTCCTTAAATTGAGCGTGTTATTGTTTTTTATTTTATTCTTTTATAACCCATTTCATGTTTTTCATCATTTGCATTGTTCAGTCTGAAAACGATCCAGTGGAAAAAACGTTAATGTTGAGCTGTTGACCAAAAACTGCTCTCCGTCCCTCAAAGACACTCTCTCCTCCCCTGGAGTCCTCTCCTCTCATTTTCCGTTAAATTGCGCGTGTTATTGTTTTTTATTTTGTTATTTTATAACCCATTTCATGTTTTTCCCCATTTACATTGTTCAGTCTGAAAACGATCTAACCTAACCTTTACCAGTAGGAGGGACGGCGTCCATTTTCTGTGAATTTTCTGATAGATAACAAATATTGAATTTGGTTATCGGGTTGTACCCGTATTGATTCGGTAGTCATCTGAATAAATATATTAAAATAAGGAAAATAGTCTCTTAAAATTCTCAAACCTCGACCCTTAAGCCTAAGAAAATAATAAATATATGAAACTTTATTTCTGAAATCTATAACACAATGTCTTTAATTTCCTTGGTGGTATTAGGGATCTCCTTCTTATTCTCAATGTCATTTAATAGATCATGGGTAAATTCATCCCATTCTAGGGCTAGTCGATGTCCCCTTGGCACTTCTACTGCAAACTTGAATGTCCAAGGGAGAGATTTGATAGAGGGTGCAGTGATTTGAAAAGGGACAGGGGACTGGTATAGAACGCTCTTGGATGTGCCAGCTATCTCCAAACGCTGCACGTGGGTTGGGTCGGTGCCCCTAGCGCTCTTTTCGTGAGGGGAGCAATGCTCATAATTGCCCTTAAAAGAAGAAAAAATTTAGTATGCAATAATGATTCCCCCTTTTTTTACAGAAGAAAAATTAGTACCCCCACCCCTAACCATAATTTTGTCTAGAAAGCATTTGTCTCAAAGAAGCCTCCCCTCCCTTTTCAGCAAAGCAAAAGTAAAATTTGCGATGAAGAACCTAGGCTTAGAAATCAAACAACGAATATATTTACATATTATTCCTCTATGGACAAAGGTTTATATAATTTAAAAATGATCTGCGCTTCAATAAATCTTCTCATTGCAGCTATGTATCTTTTTCTTAAAAACCCTCTCTTGCAAATCAATGGATTTACTGTCACTAATTTGATCAAAAAGTATCCTTTTCAGTGAAACCTTTGGTTAA
>CM051272.1:15407081-15501198 GCA_027921565.1 Artemia sinica
AACTGTGACATGATAACAACAACAAAACACTACTGAATATTCCAACTCTTTGATTTCAAACGAAATGAATTCAAATGAACTTTTGAAAAATCACGCCCGAGAATTTGTAACTGTGACGGTAAACCGAACAAAACACTACTGAAATGTTCCAACTCATGCATTTGGATGACTGAGATTCAAATGACTTTGCAAAAGTCACAAGAAAAACGTAAGTGTGACAAGGTACAAACCACAACAAAACACTCACTGAAATATGCCCAGCTCTTGCATTTCAACGATAGAAATTCAAAATGAACTTTGAAAAATTACGAGAATGTACCTGTGACAGGGTAAATCATGTCAAAACACTACTGAAATATTCCAACCCTTGCATTTCAACGAAAGAAATCAACACTGAACTTGAAAATCAGAGATGTAACTTTGACAAGGGTAAACGCCACGACACAAACACTACTGAAATATCCAACTCTTGCATTTCACGATGAATGAAGAATTCAACAATGAACTTTGAAAAATCAAGAGAATGTAGCTGTGACAAGGTAAACCACGATAAAACACTACTGAAATAATCCAACTCTTGTTTGTTCAACGAAAGAAATTCAAAATGAACTTCGGAAAATCAAGAGAATGTAACTGTGACATGTAAACCACAACAAAACACTACTGAAATATTCCAACTCTTGCATTTCACCGAAAGAATTCAAAATGAACTTTGAAAAATCACGAGAATGTAACCGTGAACAAGGTAAACCACGACAAAACACTACTGAAATGTTCCAACTCATGCATTTCAAACGAAAGAAAATTCAAAAAATGAACTTTGAAAAATCAAGAGATTTACCTGTGACAAGGTAAAACCACGGCAAAACATTACTGAAATGTTCCAAATCTTGCATTTCAATGAAAGAAATAGTCAAAATGAACTTCGAAAAAATCAAAGAGAATGTAACTGTGACAAGGTAAACTACAACAAACACTACTGAAATATTCAAACTCTTGCATTTCAACGAATGAAATTCAAAAATGAACTTTGAAAAATCTAGAAAATGTAACTGCGACAAGGTAAAAGCCACGACAAAAACACTACTGAAATGTTCCAACTCATGCATTTCAATGAAACAAATTCAAAATGAACTTTGAAAAATCAAGAGAATGTAATTGCGACAAGGTAAACCACGACAAAACACTACTGAAATGTTCCAACTCAAGCATTTCAATGAAAGAAATTCACAATGAACTTTGAAAAATCAAGAGAATGTAACTGCGACAAGGTAAACTACAACAAAAACACTACTGAAATATTCCAAACTCTTGCATTTCAACGAAAGAAATTCAAAATGAACTTTGAAAAATCACGAGAATGTAAGTGTGACAAGGTAATCCATCAAATTGAACTTTGGATAATCAAGAGAACGTAACTGTGACACGATAAACCACAACAAAACACTACTGAAATATTCCAACTCTTGCATTTCAACGAAAGAATACCAAAATGAACTTTGAAAAAGTTAAGCGAATGTAACTGTGACAAGGTAAACCACGACAAGACACTACTGAAATATTCCAACTCTTGCATTTCAACGAAATAAATTCAAATTGAACTTCGAGAAATCAAGAGAATGTAACTGTGATAAGGTAAACCACAACAAAACACTACTGAAATGTTCCAACTCTTGCATTTCAATGAAAGAAATTCAAAATGAACTTTGAAAAATCAAGAGAATGTAACTGCGACAAGGTAAACTACAACAAAACACTACTGAAATATTCCAACTCTTGCATTTCAATGATAGAAATTCAAAATGAACTTTGAAAAATTAAGAGAATGTAACTGTGACAAGGTAAACCACAACAAAAACACTACTGAAATATTCCAACTGTTTGCATTTCAACGAAAGAAATTCAAAATGAACTTAGAAAAATCAAGAGAATGTAACTGTGACATGATAAACCATGACAAAACACTAGTGAAATATTCCAACTCTTACATTTCAATGAAAGAAATTCAAAATGAACTTTGAAAAATCAAGAGAATGTAGCTGTGACAAGGTAAACCATATCAAAACACTACTGAAATTTTCCAACTCTTGCATTTCAATGAAGGAAATTCAAAATGAACTTTGAAAAATCAAGAAAATGTAAGTGTGACAAGGTAAACCACAACAAAACACTACTGAAATATTCCACCTCTTGCATTTCAACGATAGAAATTCAAAATGAACTTTGAAAAATTAAGAGAATGTAACTGTGACAGGGTAAATCATGTCAAAACACTACTGAAATATTCCAACCCTTGCATTTCAACGAAAGAAATCAACACTGAACTTTGAAAAAATCAAGAGAATGTAACTATGACAAGGTAAACCACGACAAAACACTACTGAAATAATCCAACTCTTGCATTTCAATGAAAGAAATTCAAATGAACTTTGAAAAAATCAAGAGAATGTAGTTGTGACAAGGTAAACCACGATAAAACACTACTGAAATAATCCAACTCTTGTTTTTCAACGAAAGAAATTCAAAATGAACTTTGGAAAATCAAGAGAATGTAACTGTGACATGATAAAACCACACACAAACACTACTGAAATATTCCAACGCTTGCATTTCAACGAAAGAAATTCAAAATGAACTTTGAAAAATCACGAGAATGTAACTGTGACAAGGTAAACCACGACAAAAAACTATTGAAATGTTCCAACTCATGCATTTCAACGAAAGAAAACCAAAATGAACTTTGAAAAATCAAGGGAATGTAACTGTAACAAGGTGAACCACGACAAAACACTACTGAAATGTTCCAATTCTTGCATTTTCAACGAAAGAAAACCAAAATGAACTTTGAAAAATCTAGAAAATGTAACTGCGACAAGGTAACCACGACAAAACACTACTGAAATGTTCCAACTCTTTTATTTCAATGAAATAAATTCAAAATGAACTTTGAAAAAAATCAAGAGAATGTAATTGCGACAAGGTAAACCACGACAAAACACTACTGAATTGTTCCAACTCTTGCATTTCAATGAAAGAAATTCACAAGGAACTTTGAAAAATCAAGAGAATGTAACTGCGACAAGGTAAACTACAACAAAACTCAACTGAAATATTCCAAACTCTTGCATTTCAACGAAAGAAATTCAAAATGAACTTTGAAAAATCACGAGAATGTAACTGTGACAAGGTAATACATCAAAATGAACTTTGGAAAATCAAGAGAATGTAACTGTGACACGATAAACCACAACAAAACACTACTGAAATATTCCAACTCTTGCATTTCAACGAAAGAAAACCAAAATGAACTTTAAAAAATTAAGAGAATGTAACTGTGACAAGGTAAACCACGACAAGACACTACTGAAATATTCCAACTCTTGCATTTCAATGAAAGAAATTCAAAATGAACTTTGAAAAATCAAGAGAATGTAACTGCGACAAGGTAAACTACAACAAAACACTACTGAAATGTTCCAACTCTTGCATTTCAATGAAAAAAATTCAAAATGAACTTTGAAAAATCAAGAGAATGTAACTGCGACAAGGTAAACTACAACAAAACACTACTGAAATATTCCAACTCTTGCATTTCAACGAATGAAATTCAAAATGAACTTTGAAAAATCTAGAAAATGTAAGTGCGACATGGTAAACCACGACAAAACACTACTGAAATTTTCCAACTCATGCATTTCAATGAAAGAAATTCAAAATGAACTTTGAAAAATCAAGAAAATGTAATTGCGACAAGGTAAACCACGACAAAACACTACTGAAATGTTCCAACTCTTGCATTTCAATGAATGAAATTCACAATGAACTTTGAAAAATCAATAGAATGTAACTGCGACAAGGTAAACTACAACAAAACACTATTGAAATATTCCAACTCTTGCATTTCAACGAAAGAAATTCAAAATGAACTTTGAAAAATTAAGAGAATGTAACTGTGACAAGGTAAACCACGACAAAATACTACTGAAATATTCCAACTCTTGCATTTCAATGAAAGAAATTCAAAATGGACTTTGAAAAATCAAGAGAATGTAACTGTGACTAGGTAAACCACGACAAAACACTATTGAAATATTCCAACTCTTGCATTTCAACGAAAGAAATTTCAAAATGAACTTTGAAAAATTAAGAGAATGTAACTGTGACAAGGTAAACCACTACAAAACACTACTGAAATATTCCAACTCTTGCATTTCAACGAAAGAAAACCAAAATGAACTTAGAAAATCAAGAGAATGTAACTGTGACAAGGTAAACCATATCAAAACACTACTGAAATATTCCAACTCTTGCATTTCAATGAAAGAAATTCGAAATGAACTTTGAAAAATCAAGAGAATGTAACTGTGACAAGGTAAACCACGACAAAACACTACTGAAATATTCCAACTCTTTCATTTCAATGAAAGAAATCCAAAATAAACTTTGAAAAATTAAGAGAATGTAACTGTGACAAGGTAAACCACGACAAAACACTACTGAAATATTCCAACTCTTGCATTTCAACGAAAAAACCAAAATGAACTTAGAAAAATCAAGAAATGTAACTGTGACAAGGTAAACCATATCAAAACACTACTGAAATATTCCAACTCTTGCATTTCAATGAAAGAAATTCGAAATGAACTTTGAAAAATCAAGAGAATATAACTGTGACAAGGTAAACCACGACAAAACACTACTGAAATATTCCAACTCTTGCATTTCAATGAAAGAAATCCAAAATGAACTTTGAAAAATTAAGAGAATATAAGTGTGACAAGGTAAACCACAAAAACACTACTGAAATATTCCAACTCTTGCATTTCAACGAAAGAAAACTAAAATGAACTTTGAAAAATCAAGAGAATGTAACTGTGACAAGGTAAACCACATCAAAACACTACTGAAATATTCCAACTCTTGCATTTCAACGAAAGAAATCCAAAATGAACTTTGAAAAATTAAGAGAATGTAACTGTGACAAGGTAAACTATGACAAAACACTACTGAAATATTCCAACTCTTGCATTTCAACGAAAGAAATCCAAAATGAACTTTGAAAAATTAAGAGAATATAAGTTGTGACAAGGTAAAACCCCAACAAAACACTACTGAAATATTCCAACTCTTGCATTTCAACGAAAGAAAACCAAAATGAACTTTGAAAAATCAAGAGAATGTAACTGTGACAAGGTAAACCACATCAAAACACTACTGAAATATTCCAACTCTTGCATTTCAACGAAAGAAATCCAAAATGAACTTTGAAAATCAAGAGAATGTAAGTGTGATAAGGTAAACCACAACAAAACACTACTGAAATATTCCAACTCATGCATTTCAACGAAATAAATCTGCAATGAACGTTGAAAATCAAGAGAATGTAACTATGACAAGGTAAACCATGACAAAACACTATTGAAATATTCCAACTCTTGCATTTCATCAAAAGAAATCCAAAATGAACTTTGAAAAATTAAGAGAATGTAACTGTGACAAGGTAAACCACGACAAAACACTACTGAAATATCCCAACTCTTGCATTTCAAGGATAGAAATTCAAAATGGACTTTGAAAAATCAAGAGAATGTAACTGTGACTAGGTAAACCACGACAAAACACTATTGAAATATTCCAACTTTTGCATTTCATCGAAAGAAATCCAAAATGAACTTTGAAAAATTAAGAGAATGTAACTGTGACAAGGTAAACTACAACAAAACACTACTGAAATATTCCAACTCTTGCATTTCAACGAAAGAAAACCAAAATGAACTTTGAAAAATTAAGAGAATGTAACTGTGACAAGGTAAACCACGACAAGACACTACTGAAATATTCCAACTCTTGCATTTCAACGAAAGAAATTCAAAATGAACTTTGAAAAATCAAGAGAATGTAACTGTGATAAGGTAAACCACAACAAAACATTACTGAATTATTACCTGAAATGCCTTTTGAAAAGTGTTGCTTGGTGTTGGGCATTCAAAAAGCTGTAAAGTAAAGTTGTGTGTGAAAAGGATGGGTACTTCAACTTGTAAAATGGGTTTAGGAAGGACATTAAGAAAGGAACTTGTTCTGAAATGCCTTTTGAAAAGTATTTCTTGGTGTTGAGGTATCCAAAAAGCTGTAAAGTAAAGTTGTGGTGAAAAGGAAGGATGCTTCAACTTGTAAAATGGGTTTAGGAAGGACATTAAGAAAATAACTGGTTCTGATATGCCTTTGAAAAGTATTTCTTGGTGTTGGAGCATTCAAAAAGCTGGAAAGTAAAGTTGTGGGTGAAAAGGATGGGTACTTCAAGTTGGAAAATAGGTTTAGAAGGGGCATTAAGAAAGGAACTTGTTCTGAAACGCCTTTTGAAAAGTATTTCTTGGTGTTGAGGTATCCAAAAAGCTGTAAAGTATAGTTGTGGGTGAAAAGGATGGGTACTTCAACTTGTAAAATGGGTTTAGAAGTGACATTAAGAAAAGAACTTGCTCTGAAATGCCTTTTGAAAGGTATTTCTTGGTGTTGGGGCATTCAAAAAGCTGTAAAGTAAAGTTGTGGGTGAAAAGGATGGGTACTTCAAGTTGGAAAATGGGCTTAGAAGGGGACATAAGAAAAGAACTTGTTCTGAAATGCCCTTTGAAAAGTATTGCTTGGTGTTGAGGTATCCAAAAAGCTGTAAAGTAAAGTTGTGGGTGAAAAGGAAAGGGTACTTCAAGCTAGAAAATGGGTTTAGAAGAGACATTACGTAAAGAAACTTGTTCTGAAAAGATATAATAAAGCCTTTGAAAAGTATTTCTTGGTGTTGAGGTATTCAAAAAGCTTTAAAGTATAGTTGTTGGTGAAAAGGATGGGTACTTCAAATTGGAAAATGGGTTTAGAAGGGACATTAAGAAAGGAACTTGCTCTGAAATGTCTTTTGAAAAGTGTTTCTTGGTGTTGAGGTATCCAAAAAGCTGTAAAGTAAAGTTGTGGGTGAAATGGATGGATGCTTCAACTTGTAAAATGAGTTTAGGAGGGACATTAAGAAAGTAACTTGCTCTGAAATGTCTTTTGAAAAGTATTTCTTGGTGATGAGGTATCCAAAAAGCTGTAAAGTAAAGTTGTGGATGAGAAGGATGGGAACTTCAACTTGGAAAATGGGTTTAGAAGGGACATTAAGAAAATAACATGTTCTGAAAAGATATAATAAAGCCTTAAAAAATATTAAAAAATGGGGAGGGGACTCTTTGGGGGCCGGGGGGGGGGCATTAGGGGGTCCGGGGGCCCTTGGGGGCCGGGTGGTCCTTTGGGGACCCGGGAGGGCCTTTGGGGGTCCGGGTGGTCCTTTGGGATCCCGGGGACCTTTGGAGACCGGGGGCTTCCTTTGGGGTTGGGGTAGGGGGATCGGAGCCCTTTGGGGTTGGGGTAGAGGACCTCACAACACTGTTAAATAGAACTTGTGTATTATAACGACCACACTCAAATCCTCTTCTAAAACATCTTCTAAAATCATCTTTTAAAATGTCTTTAACTGTTTCGCCGAAATAATTCCCTAAAATGCCTAAAACAGTTTCACCCAAATAATCCCTAAACGTAATCTCAGCGTGTTTCTTTTTTTTTGGCATCCCTGCGCTGTCACATTTCAAATTACTAAGAAACCCTTTCCCGCGTTAATCTCTTCATCTCATAAATGTTCCTAGCTACACTATTAAGGTTTCGTTAGAATATCAATTTATCTCTCCAACTTAAAGATCAGGGAAGCCGTATTTAAAAATAGAATTTCTATCTCTTTAGACTCCCGCATAATTCCAAGATAACAAGTGATGTCATTTCTAATTCCTGACACTAAAGATCAACGAAGCCCTATTTAAAAATAGAATATTAATTTTTCTCTCTGACCTAAAGAACGTTTATCCCAGACCTAAGATCAAAGAAGCCATACTTGTTTCTTTATTCCCTTTTCGTAAATCAATAATTCCCCTAGCGATTATGTAAATCAAGTTCTCGGAAATTCTCTCCCCTAGATCAATACATTCCACAATGATTATGTAAATCACCCCTCGTGTCATTACACGTGGCCAAACAACAACAGATCGATAATCCTTGAATAAATTATGTAAAAAAGTTGTAGGTGGCAGCAGGGGTGTCGTTCGGGGCCTTTAGGGTCCTTTCTACTCACCTGAACCATACCCCCCCCCACTCTGTAGGATAACCCGACACATGTTGATAAAATAGAGTGTTAAATACTCTCAGTAATACCTGAACAATGCGCTTTGCAAATACGTTAAGGACAAGAGTCCTTGTGCTCAGTAAATATCTGTTACTGATCAACGTCGTCTGAACTTTTTCTACAATTGTATACCAGCTTTGTATACCTACAAAAACCTTTTCCATGAAGTCCAAATGCCCGTTAAACATTAGTTTTGACCTCTTCCCCTCCTATTTGGGGATAAGCTGCTCTTTGCTTGGCCACCGATGGATGGTCAAAAATACGTATCTGTTCGTCTCATTAATTTAAGCCATTCACCAATGTTTTGCTAGTTATGAAATGTTTTGTCAATTATGTCACTACTGCTAACATTCAGTATTATGAAGCCAACACAGGAGAGTATAAGAGAAGTAAAACTTTTAATTTTATTTTAAATAAACGAACCTCAGCTTTAAAGCCGTAATTCTGGAATAGGTCATCAATCATATGAGTTCATAACAAACCTTATTAAGCAAATGATGACAGGAATAATAAGGGATTATTTTTTAATAAAATGTGGCTCTGATGGGTAGAAATAAGATCGTTTTCATCTTCAATCACATTTATGTAAGAAGATTGATTATTAGATATAATAAAAAATACCATGATGATGATGGAGCTGCCATTCCAGTTGACTCATCAATATTTGAAACATAAGACAGACAAGATAAGATATTTATTTCAAAAAACGTCTATCACAAGCCCCGAAGGACCAAATTCGCATTTCGGAGTCATAAACCAAAAAAAAAAATTATAAAAAAAGCACAAAAACTAAAAAAAAACCGGCAAACCAATGCCAAAAACAACAATATCCGAATGGCAAAACCATTCATTAGTCAACAAAAAAAAAAAAATAAAGTGGCAAAATTTCAGAAACTGAAAAATGTAAAAATTTTCCGGCGAAAGGGGCGGGGGCGCAGAATTTTTTCAGCGGAGGCACAAAAAATTGGATAAAATAATTTTTCTGAATTTTAATTATTTTGTCTCGAATATTGAAAAACATTCTATTTTTATCAACACGGGGGAGGGGGTGCAAAATTTATTATTTTTGTTTATAGTATTTTTCAACTGCATGAAGGATTTTTTTTCGCTGTGAGTTGCCCCTCATTTAAATATTAAACTTCTTATAAAGTCTATCGTGTGTCGATTATAAAATCTATTGTCATCAAGTTTTTGAAAACTCAGAGGCATTGGTAGGCCGTATTCACGATTGTTTTTAGAGGGGGAGGGGGGATATAAAAGGATTTTTTCGGTGGGGTTTACAAAAAAAACTTTAAAAAAAAACACATCAAACCTTTGTTTATATTCATTTTTGTTACGTTTTTTACGACTTGGACAAACATTTTTTTTTGGGGGGGGGGGGGCAGGGGGGTCCAACCTCCTAGCCCTCCCTGGATACTGCCTAGGGTATTGGGGCTAGATAAATTCCTGTGCCTGCGCGTTTGCTGTTCTCCGCGACTTAGAAACTTACTTGCACTTTTCTTTTTTTAATGCTGTAAAAAGACTCGTTATTTGACTACTTTGATGACACTAATTTGAATTACCAAAGTTAACAGGCATAGTGAATTAATTACACCATAAATCGTTTTCCACAGTGAAAATTGCTATTTTTTCAGATTTTCAGGACAAAATTTTATATCCATTATGATTGCGAGTAGGAACCTATTATCCAATACCGGACGAGATTTACATCATTGCCAGATAAGAAAGGTACTATTTAGTGCTTTAAAAGTACCTCTTTCTAGGCCTGTTTGCTGGTTAAATGGTTTGATGTTGTTTCTTAGTTCTGTTTGTTGATGGTTATATGGTTTGATTGTTATATGGTTTGGTGGTTATATTGTTTGATGGCTCTATGATTTGATGTTGTTTCTTAGTTCTGTTCTATTTGTTGATGCTTATATGGTTTGATGGTTAAATTGTATAGTTTGTTGGTTATATGGTTTGATGTTGTTTCTTAGTTCTGTTCTGTTTGTTGTTGGTTATATGGTTTTGATGGTTATATGGTTTGTTGATGGTTATATGGTTTGATGGTGTTTCTTAGTTCTGTTCTGTTTGTTGTTGGTTGTAGGGTTGATGGTTATATGATTTGATGTTGTTTCATAGTTATGTTTGTTGATGGTTATATGGTTTGATGGTTATATGGTTTGTTCGTTATATGGTTTGATGTTATTTCATAGTTTTGTTCTGTTTGTTGGTCAACTTGTTGATGTTTCTAAGCCTATTACTCTGAAGCTAAGTTTACAAGGGCGGTTCTCGATTGTGTTCAGTATAATACGCAAGTTCCATTTGAATAGTGTTGTAAGGTCCCTTACCCCAACCCCCAAGACCCCCCCCCCACAACAATGCTTTTTTTTATTTTTCGCGCTTTAGACACAGAAGGCCCCCCTCCACCCAACTTTTTGCCCCCCCCCCCCCCAATTTTTTTTACACTTTTTTTTGCGTGCTTGAGACCCAGAAATTAACAAACAGAAAAGGTTTTTCAGCTAAAGCAGGGAACAAATTTAAAAAACTTTTCCAACAACACACACACAACATGAGAAGAAACTTAGCAAAGGAAGCAAGAAACAACAGACTATCACACAAGTAAAATCATGAACCAGCATATGTAAAAATACCAAATCATAAGTTAAGGGTTTTAGTTTAGAGTTTATAGTTTTAGTTTAGAATTTTTTTTAAAGTTTTAGTTAGAGTTATAGTTTTAGTTTAGTTTTAGTTAAGAATTTAGAGTTTTAGTTTAGAGTTATAGTTAGAGTTATAGTTTTAGTTAAGAGTTTTTTAGTTTAGAGTATAGAGTTTTAGTTACGAGTCTTAGCTTAGAGTTTTAATTTCGTGTCTTAGCTTAGAGTTTTAGTTAGAGTTATAGTTTGGTTCAGTTTTAGTTAAGAGTTTTAGTTTAGAGTTTTAGTTAGAGTTAAAGTTTAGTTTAGTTTTAGTTTAGAGTTTTAGTTTAGTGTTTTAACCTAAAGTTCTAGTTTAAAGTTTTAGTTTAGTTAAGATTTTTTAGAGATCAGAGTTTTTAGCTTACAGTCTTAGCTTAGAGTTTTAGATAGAGTAATAGTTTAGTTTAGTTAAGAGTTTTAGTTTAGAGTTGTTGTACTTTAGTTTTAGTTAAGAGTTTAGAGTTTAGCGTTTTAATTTATAGTCTTAGCTTAGAGTTTTAGTTAAAGTATTAGTTTAGAGTTTTAGTTTAAGAGTTTTAGCCTAAAGTTTTAGTTTAAAAAGTTGTAGTTTAGTTATAATTAAGAGTTTTAGAGCTTAGAGTTTTAGTTTAGAGTCACAGCTTAGAGTTTTAGTTAGTTAGTCTAATTTTAGCAAGGAGTTTTAGTTTAGAGCTGTAGTTTAGTTTTAGTTTAGAGTTTCAGTTTACATTTATAGTTAGAGTTATAGTTTTAGTTTAGTTTTAGTTAAGAGTTTTAGTTTTGAGTATAGAGTTTTAGTTTCGAGTCTTAGCTTAGAGTTTTACTTAGAGTTATAGTTTATTTTAGTTTTAGTTAAGAGATTTAGTTTAGATGTTAGCTAAAAGTTTTAGTTAGAGTTATAGTTAGAGCATTAGCTTAGAGTTTTAGTTTAGAGTTTTAACCTAAAGTTTTAGTTTAAGGTTGTAGTTTAGTTATAGTTAAGAGTTTTAGAGTTTAGAGTTTTAGCTTAGACTCTTAGCTTAGAGTTTTAGTTAGAATTATAGTTTAGTTTAGTTTTTAGTTGAGAGATTTAGTTTGGAGTTGTTGTTTAGTTTTAGATAAGAGTTTTAGTTTAGAGTTTTAGTTTGGTATTAGCTTACAGTTTTAGTTAGAGTTATAGTTTAGTTTAGTTGTAGTTTAGAGTCTAGAGTTTTAAGTTAGAGTATCAGCTCTTTGAGTTTTGTAGTTTAGAGTCTAAAGTTTTTAAGTTAGAGTCTCAGCTCTTAGAGTTTTAGTTAGAGTTATATTTTATATTTATTTCAGTTAAGAGTTTTTTTGGACTTGTAGTTTAGTTTTAGTTAAGAGTTTTAGTTTAGAGTTTTTAGCCTAGAGTCTTAGCTTAGAGTTTTTAGTTACACTTATAGTTTAGTATTAGTTAAAAGTTTTAGTTTAGAGTTGTAGTTTAGTTTTAGTTAAGAGTTTTAGTTTAGACTTTTAGAGTTTTAGCTTAAAGTCTTATCTTAGAGTTTAGTTAGAGTTATAGTTTTTTTAGTTTTAGTTTAAGAGTTTTAGTTTAGTTTTAGTTTAGAGAGTCTTAGCTTAGAGTTTTAGTTAGAGTTATAGTTTAGTACAGTTTTAGTTAAGAGTTTTTAGCTTAGAGTTGTAGTTAGAGCTATAGTTTAGTTAATTTTAGTTTAAAGTTGTAGTTTAGTTTTAGTTAAGAGTTTTTGTTTAAAGTTTTAGAGTTTTAGTTAGAGTTTAGAGTTTTAGTTTAGAGTCTTGGCTTAGATTTTTAGTTAGTTATAGATTAGTGTAGTTTTAGTTAAAATTTTAGTTAGAGTTATAGTTTAGTTTAGTTTTAGTTAAGAGTTTTAGTTTAGAGTTGTTGTTTAGTCTTAGATAAGAGTTTTAGTTTAGAGTATTAGCTTAGAGACATAGCTCAGAGTTTTAGTTATAGTTATAGTTTAGTTTAGTTTTAGTTTAGAGTCTAGAGTTTTAAGTTAGAGTCTCAGCTCTTAGAGTTTTATTTAGAGTTATATTTTATTTTAGTTTTAGTTAGAGTTTTAGTTTAGAGTCAGAGTTTTTAGTTTAGAGTCTTAGCTTAGAGTATCAGTTAAAGTTATAATTTAGTTTAGTTTTCGTCAAGAGTTTTAGTTTAGAGTTGTTGTTTAGTTTTAGATAAGAGTTTTAGTTTAGAGTCTCGAGTTTTAGTTGGAGTCTTAGCTTTAGAAGTTTTAGTTAGAGTTATAGTTTAGTTTAGTTTTAGTTTAGAGTCTAAAGTTTTAGTTTAGAGTCCTAGCTTAGAGTTTTAGTTAGGGTTATAGTTTAGTTTAGTTTTAGTTAAGAGTTTTAGTTATGACTGTCGTTTAATTTAGTTAAGAGTTTTTAGTTTAGAGTTTTAGCTTAGAGTCTTAGCTTGGAGTTTTTAGTTAGACTTATGGTTTAGTTTTAGTTTAGTTAAGAGTTTTAGTTTAGAGTTGTAGTTTAGAGTTTAGAGTATTAGCTTAGAGTCATAGCTTAGAGTTTTAGCTAGAGTTATAGTTTATTTTTAGTTTCAGTTAAGAGTTTTAGTTTAGAGTTGTAGTTTAGTATTAGTTAAGAGTTAGTATTTTAGTTTAGAGTCTTAGCTTAGAGTTTTAGTTAGAGTTATAGTTTAGTTTAGTTTTTAGTTTACTTTAGAGTTGTAGTTTAGTTTTAGTTAAGAGTTTTAGTTTAGAGTTTAGAGTTTTAGTTTAGAGTCTTAGCTTAGAGTTTTAGTTAGAAATATAGTTTAGTTTAGTTATAGTTTAGTTTAGAGTTGTAGTAGTTTTAGTTTTAGTTAAGAATTTTAGTTTAGAGTTTAGAGTTTCAGTTTTAGAGTCTTAGCTTAGAGTTTCAGGTTAGAGTCTTAGCTTAGAGTTTTAGTTACAGCTATAGTTTAGCTAAGAGTTTTAGTTTAGAGTTTTATTTTAGAGTCTTAGCTTAGAGTTATAGCTTAGTTTAGTTTTAGTTTAGTTTAGAGTTGTAGTTAAGTTTTAGTTAAGAGTTTTAGAATAGTGTTTAGAGTTTTAGTTTAGAGTCCTAGCTTAGAGTTTTAGTTAGAAAATATAGCTTAGTTTTGTTATAGTTTAGTTTAGAGTTGTAGTTTAGTTTTTAGTTAAGAGTTTTAGTTTAGAGTTTAGAGTTTCAGTTTAGAGTCTTAGTTTAGAGTCTTAGCTTAGAGTTTTAGTTAGAGTTATAGTTTTTTGTTTTGAGTCTTAGCTTTAGTTTTAGTTTAGAGTCTTAGCTTAGAGTTTTAGTTAGAGTTATAGTTTAGTTTAGTTTTAGTTAGGAGCTTTATTTAGATCTCTAGTTTAGTTTTAGTTAAGAGTTTTAGTTTAGAGTTCATAGTTTTAGTTTAGAGTTTTATGTAAAGTTATAGTTTTAGTTTAGTTTTAGTTAAGAGTTTTAGTTAAGATATTGGAGTTTTAGTTTCGAGTCTTAGCTTAGAGTTTTAGTTAGAGTTATTGTTTAGTTTGGTTTTAATTCAGAGTTTTAGTTTAGAGTCTTAGCTTAGAGTTTTAGTTAAAGTTATAGTTTCGTTTAGTTTTAGTTAAGAATTTTAATTTATAGTTGTTGTTTAGTTTTAGATAAGCGTTTTAGTTTAGAGTTTAGAGTTTTAGTTAGAGTTATAGTTTAATTTAGTTTTAGTTTAGAGTCTAGAGTTTTAATTTAGAGTGTTAGCTTAAAGATTTAGTTATAGTTATAGTTTAGTTTAGTTTTAGTTAAGAGTTTTAGTTTAGACTTGTAGTTTAGTTTTAGTTAAGAATTTTAGTTTAGAGTTGTAGTTTAGTTTGGTTAAGAGTTTTAGTTTAGAGTTTAGAGTTTTTAGCTTAGAGTTTTATTTAGAGTTATTGTTTAGTTTAGTTTCAGTTAAGAGTTTTAATTTAGATCCGTAGTTTAGTTTTAGTTAAGAGTTTTAGTTTAGAGCTTAGAGTTTTTAGTTTACAGTTTTAGCTTAGAGATTTAATTAGAGTTATAGTTTAGTTTAGTTTTAGTTTAGAGTTGTAGGTTAGTTAAGAGTTCTAGTTTGGAGTTTTAGTTAGAGCTATAGTTTACTTTAGCTTTTTTAGTTAAGAGTTTTAGTTTAGAGTTGTAGTTTAGTTTAGTTAAGAGTTTTAGTTTGGAGTTTAGAGTATTATCTCAGAGTCTTAGCTTAGAGTTTTAGTTAGAGCTATAGTTTTAGATTAGTTTTAGTTAAGAGTTTCAGTTTAGAGTTTTAGTTTAGTTTTAGTTAAGAGTTTTAGTTTAGAGTTTAGAGTATTAGCTTAGAGTCTTAGCTTAGAGTTTTAGTTAGAGGTATAGTTTAACTTAATTTTAG
Organism: Artemia sinica; assembly: GCA_027921565.1. NCBI lineage: Eukaryota > Metazoa > Arthropoda > Branchiopoda > Anostraca > Artemiidae > Artemia > Artemia sinica. Next base: position 15,422,254 of record CM051272.1, read on the forward strand.
TTTAGAGTTGTAGCTTAGTTAAGAGTTATAGTTTGGAGTTTTAGTTAGAGTTATAGTTTACTTATTTTTAGTTAAGAGTTTTAGTTTAGAGTTGTAGTTTAGTTTTAGTTAAGAGTTTTAGTTTAGAGTTTAGAGTATTAGCTTAGAGTCTTAGCTTTAGAGTTTTAGTTAGAGCGATAATTTAGTTTAGTTTTAGGTAAGAGTTTTAGTTTAGGGTTTTAGCTTTGAGTTTAGAGTTTTAGTTTAGAGTCTTAGCTTAGAGTTTTAGTTAGAGTTATAGTTTTAGATTAGTTTTTTTTTAGTTAAGAGTTTCAGTTTAGAGTTATAGTTTTGTTAAGAGTTTTAGTTTAGAGTTTTAGTTTAGCGTCTTAACTTAGAGTTTTAGTTAGAGTTATAGTTTTAGATTAGTTTTAGTTAAGAGTTTTAGTTTAGAGTTTTTAGTTAAGAGTTTTAGTTTAGAAATTAGAGTATTAGCTTAGAGTCTTAGCTTAGAGTTTTAGTTAGAGGTATAGTTTAGTTTAGTTTTAGTTAAGAGTTTTAGTTTAGGGTTTTAGCTTTGAGTTTAGAGTTTTTAGTTTAGTCTTAGCTTAGAGTTTTAGTTAGAGTTATAGTTTTAGATTAGTTTCAGTTAAGAGTTTTAGTTTAGAGCCGTAGTTCAGTTTTAGTTAAGAGTTTTAGTTTAGAGTTTAGAGTTTTAGTTTAGGGTTTTAGCTTAGAGTTTTAGTTAGAGTTATAGTTTAGTTTTAGTTTAGAGTTGTAGCTTAGTTAAGAGTTCTAGTTTGGAGTTTAGTTAGAGCTATAGTTTACTTTAGTTTTAGTTAAGAGTTTTAGTTTAGAGTTGTAGTTTAGTTTTAGTTAAAAGTTTTAGTTTAGAATTTAGAGTATTAGCTTAGAGTTTTAGTTAGAGGGATAATTTAGTTTAGTTTTAGTTAAGAGTTTTAGTTTAGGGTTTTAGCTTTGAGTTTAGAGTTTTAGTGTAGAGTCTTAGAGCTTAGAGTTTTAGTTAGAGTTATAGTTTTAGTTAAGAGTTTTAGTTTAGAGTTATAGTTTAGTTAAGGGTTTTGGTTTAGAGTTTTAGTTTAGCGTCTTAACTTAGAGTTTTAGTTAGAGTTATAGGTTAGTTTAGTTTTAGTTAAGAGTTTTAGTTTAGAGTTTAGAGTTTTAATTTAGAGCATTAGCTTAGAGTTTTAGTGAGTTATAGTTTAGTTTAGTTTTCGTTAAGAGTTTTAATTTAGACTTGTAGTTTAGTTTTAGTTAAGAGTTTTAGTTTAAAGTTGTAGTTTAGTTTTAGTTAAGAGTTTTAGTTTAGAGTCTTAGCTTAGAGTTATAGTTAGAGTTATAGTTTTAGTTTAGTTTTAGTTAAGAGTTTTAGCTTAGAGTTTAGAGTTTTAATTTAGAGCGTTAGCTTAGAGTTTTATTTAGAGTTATTGTTTAGTTTAGTTTTCGTCAAGAATTTTAATTTAGACTTGTAGTTTAGTTTTAGTTAAGAGTTTTAGTTTAAAGTTGTAGTTTAGTTTTAGTTAAGAGTTTTAGTTTAGGGTTTTAGCTTAGAGTTTAGTTTTAGTTTAGAGTCTTAGCTTAGAGTTTTAGTTAGAGTTATAGTTTTAGTTTAGTTTTAGTTAGGTGTTTTTAGTTTAGAGTTATAGTTTAGTTAATAGTTTTAGTTTAGAGTTTTAGTTTAGTGTCTTAACTTAGAGTGGGTTTTATTCATTTTTAAGGTTAATTTAGGGTAGGTTACGTACGTGTGCGTATAAAACTATAAACTCTAAACTAAAATTCTTAACTTGTGATTTGGTATTTTTACTTATGCTGGTTCATGATTTTACTTGTGTAAAAGTCTGTTGTTTCTTACTTCCTTTGCTAGGTTTCTTCTCATGTGGTATGTGTGTTGTTGGAAAAGTTTTAAACTTGTTCTCTGCTTTAGCTGAAAAACCTTTTCTGTTTGTTAATTTCTGTGTCTCAAGCACGCAAAAAAAAAATATTAAAAAATGTGGCGAGGGGCCCCAAACAGTTTGCGGGAGGGGGCCCTTATGCGTCTCAAGCGCACAAAAGAGTATTAAAAAAATGGGGGGGGCATAAAAGTTGGGGGGGGAGGCGTGGGGGCCCTTCTGTGTCTGAAGCGCGCAAAAAAAATTGTAAAAAATGGGGATGGGGGCAAAAGTTGGGTGGAGGGGGACTTCTGTGTCTCAAGCGCGCAAAATAAAAAAAAAAATATATAAAAAAATGGGGGGGGGCAAAAAAGTTGTGGGGGGCTCTTGAGGGTTGGGATAGGGGACCTTACAACACTGTTCAAATGGAACTTGCGTATTATACTGAACAGAGTCGAGAACCGCCCATGTAAACTTAGCTTCGGAGTAATAGGCTTATAAACATCAAACAACATCAAATCATATAACCATCAAACATATAACCAACATAAAAACAGAACAGACCTAAGAAACACCTTCAAACCATATAACCATCAACAACCGACTAACCATCAAACCATATAACCATCAACAAACAGAACTATGAAACAACATCAAATCATATAACCATCAAACCATATAACCAACAACAAACAGAACAGAACTAAAGAAACAACATCAAACCATATAACCAACAAACCATACAATATAACCATCAACAAACAGAACAGAACTAAGAAACAGTATCAAATCATATAGCCATCAAACAGTATAACCATCAAACCATATAACCATCAAACTATATAACCATCAACAAACAGAACTAAGAAAACAACATCAAACCATATAACCAGCAAACTGGCCTAGAAAGAGGTACTTTTAAAGTACTAAATAGTACCTTTCTTATCCGGCAATGATGTAAATCTCGTCCAGTATTGGATAATAGGTTCCTACTATTGCGTCAAAATAATGCCAATGTAAATGTCATTGTCAAATAAATGTCATAATTATTGATGGCTTTCGACTGATTGTTGAATTTACAATTACAAGTAGAAAATTAATCTATCTGTATTTAATTATGTTTGGTAGGACATAATTGGATATTGGAGACCGAAGAAAAGCTCCATTTCGCGATTTGGAGATGCAATAAAAAAAAACTTTTATTGTATCTACCGAAGGCCCATTTACAGTGAGACTTTACTAATACCGAGATTTAGCTAGCACTGATTAGGGCAAATTCGATTTTTCGTAGAATTTCCTGATTGGCGGAAAAGTTCTAATTGGCTCTAATCCTGTGATTCCCAACGTGAGGCACAGGCCCCACCGGTGGGGCATGGCAATATTTTGGTGGGTCATGGGCAGGACGTGAGCCCTTTGGCTGACTATATTTTAGAGCTTTAATTTTGAAAAAAAAAAACTTGTGATGTGAATGACGTCACATGCAAATGTATTTAAAGAGTAAAAAAGATGCATGATAATATTGCAATGACGTTAGACATATTATAAATGGTCTTGTATTCAGACAATCTTTTCAGAGGACGTATACTATAGAATATGGTTAGAGGACGACCCCAAAAAAAGTTACCAAGTTAATGGCCTTTTAAGCTTCCTTCGGGTGAATAAACGTAAAATTTTGAATAACAAAATTTAAATAATGCGAGGGGGTATCAGGATTTTCGAAATGCCTAGGTGGAGTACGACCCGATTTATTCCAATCAGTGCTTGCTAAATCTTGGTAATAGTAAAGTTTCAATGTGAATAGGCTTTTATACACTTTTTTTAAGCGACTTAAGGAGAAAAAATATTTTATTTTGTTTTTTTTTCTTTGTCCGAAAAACTAAAACAGAGCTTAAAGGTTTTTCTATTTCTTTTACACGTAGCACGGTCTTGGTGGAATACACAGTCAGATTCATCCAAGATTCGTCAGATTCATCCTATGACCAAATTCTGGCAACAGAAAGTCACCCGACTTTCAAAGCATCGCTCATTGTTCTCATTTATCCTATCACAGAAGACAGCCCTGTGGACAGCCTAAAATGCACAGAAAACAGCCTAAAATGCACACATCATGGTTGCAGCGGCAGCTGCAACCTAGTAAAGAGCGAGCCACAGCCCATAGTAATCAACAGTTGAAAAATGTGTTTTCAAAAAAAAAACTGCCTGGTGATAAAAAATTGCCAATTGACACTAAATCAGTAATGGTAACTATTAATACGGTTAATCTTAGAAGTAAAAGTTTATTGCGAAAAGAAATTTATGGTGATTTTAAAAAAGAGCCTCAACCCCTTGAAAATGGCATCAAATCGAAATAAAAAGTGACCATTGGAATCATCATGGTCGAAAACCTTTTGTAGGATAATTACAGTTCCCCACCTTGAACACCGAGGAAAATGACTTTTTGCATGGGTAGCACTGATCTGTCTCCCTTTTTTTTCTTATTTTCTAGAAGGGCTAGGGGGTGGCCAGAGCATCATAGAGTGGTGTGTAATTTCTCATTCGAAAGGGAATTGAATTTGTAAGTGCCCTTTTTAAGTGACCAAAAAGATTGGAGGGCAAATAGCCCCCCCTCCCTATAGGCCCCCTCCCCCCCCCCAACTAGCCCTATAAAAATTTTGAGACATCCATTTTGTTTAACATAGTTCAAAGCTCCAATATATATGGTTTTGATGATGATATGGCCCTCCATAGTCCCTGGGAAGGGCTGTATGTGGTATCGGGCGTATCGATATCGCGCGTATCGGTATCGTGCGTATTGGTATCGCATGTATCGTATCGCCAATATCGGTATCCGCTGTTGTGTTTTTTTCAGTCATTTTCTAGGCTCATTTTTTAAAGCATGTCCCGGCAAGGTATCATGGTTGCAGCGGCAGCTGCAAGCTAGTAAAGAGCGAACCACAGCCCATAGTAACTAAAAGTTAAAAAAACGCATTTTGAAAAAAAACTGCCTAGTGAAATAAAATTCTCATCTGACACTGACTCAGGAACGTTAACTACTATTTCGGTTCGTCTTAAAAGTAAAAGTTTATTGCGAAAAAAAAATTATGTTGATTTAGGAAAAAAGCCTCACACTCATCGAAAATGGCGTCATATCAAAATGAAAAGTGTACCATTGGAATCAACATGATCAAAACCTTATACAGGGAAGTTACAGTCGCCCTCCCTGAACAACAAGGAAAATCACTTTTTTGCGTCGGTAGCACTGGTCTGTCTCCCGTTTTTTTTTTTTTTTTTTTTTTTTTTTCTTTTTTTTACAACAGGTCTAGTTGGCTACCAAAACATTATAAAGAGATTCTTAATGGCTCATTCAAAAGCTATTTCTCATATCTACGTGTTTTTATAAATTCTGCCATCTGCAAGTGCCACATGGCACTAAGATGGCAATTTTTGTGCTATTTCTCAAAGAGTGGTACTAGCTGGCTACCAGAACATCGTTGGTAGATCTTTTATAGCTCATATAAAAGATATTGCACATAGCTACGTCTTTCATATAAATTCCACCATCATCAAGTTCAAATGACACTAAAAAACGGCACTTTTTGGTGTTGTGTCTCAAGTGGAAAAGCTGCACTGTAAAAAAAAATTGATTTCTAACAAAATGTTTTGCTCGAATTCAAACAAGTCAAAAAAAAAATCCAATTTTTCTGTTGGAATTGTGACTTGCTTATTTAATTCAAACAAGTCACAAAAAAACCCAATTTTTCTGTTGGAATTGTGACTTGCTTATTGAATTCCAACAAATTATGGAAATTATTAAGATTCATGTGCTTTTCAGAAGAAAAAATGTAAATTTCACCGTAAATAGGCTATATCAATCAACACGGTTTGAACTTCAATAGTAGTTTGAAGTTTCCTGAATATCATTTTAAATCTGACTATAGGACCATTGAAAGTAATGGCCTATGTTCAATATAAGTTCAATTCAAATATTTGAATTATAGCAGAAAAAGGGGAATGCTAATTGAATTTTGAGTATAAAATGATAATTATAAAAATAAGGAAATATATTTTTACTTTGAAATAAGTTGAGCTTTTTTTTTTTTGTGGAGTTGATGTCCCCTGAATGGTTAGTTTGTTTTATGGTGGTTTTCTCTGCGCTATGACTCCCAGGCCTCAGGTATGATTATCATTTTTTATTGGTGAAACTTGTATAGTTCACTAAGGAGTAGCATTCATGAAGATAGGTTAAATTTTATTGCTTTCGCACCATTTTATTTACAGTCTAATAATTACAGTCTGTTTCGATGACAGGAATTCGCTTATAGTAATATTTTTTTTTTTTTTTTTTTTTTTTTTTTTTTTGAGTTTATTTAATATAATTAATTAATTTAGTTTATTTATTCTAATTTTTTCTATAGTTTCTATTTATTTATATTTTCTTTTCTTCTCCTTCATATGTGAGTAAGTGATCATTTTAAATTTTCTTTTGTTTTTTATCCTTGAGTATGTAATTCATATGTCTTCCCTCTTTGTACAGGCCAATGAGCCTTTGAGGGATTTATAACATCTAATATTGTATGTGTATTTAATGAAGAATAAAACTTATCTTATCTTATCTATCTTATCTTTCTTGTCTGCAAAATGAACACACAGAAATTTATGTACAAAAATTATCTTTTAACTTTTACAATCACTTTTTTAAATACATTTTTGCAAGTTTCTGTTGGTAGAGAATTTCTTAAGATGCTACCCTAACCTTAGCAGTACTAACGGTGAAAATATATTGCTTTTTGAATTCAATTTTTTCTAATTAAGAACGAAAATCCTTTTGGGAACAACTTATGTTTTTGCGATGAACGTCATTTTTGTAATGAGACCCAAAAAAGCGTTTCAAAAAAAAAAATTCTTCCCTGGACTTGCCATAAATTTGCTGCTTACGCTGAATAACAAGTAAGCAAATATATCGAAGAAAAGAAGACGCCTGTAAGGGTATTTCAGTCCTTTACGTACACGTAAAGGAACCAAAAGCCTCCCCAAAAAGGAGAATTTTCTAAAATGGTGCACATTTCAACTGGACTCAGAAATACTACACTTTAATAGCATGAATCGTGCTTCAAAATCTCCGGTTTGCTACAGGATCAATTAAAAAATAGGACGTTAGCCCAATAAGTTTTATCAAACAGTTCATAGTATTAAACTGTAATTAAGGAGCGACTCAAACTCAACTGTAACTGAAACTCAAAAATGGAATTTTAATAACAATTGATAAGAATTGGATTTTTATGCAGATTGCAAATATATAAATTTCATTACCTTTAATATCTACCCACCAAAAGCTCCAAGCCTCAGAAGAAAAAGGGATTTTGAAAACAGGGAGCCTGATTTTCGAAAAAGGGAGAAACACCCCCCAAAAAGTCAATAAATCTTAATGTAAGTCAGACCTTCAGATTCAGCGTATCAGAAAATGTTATTGTGGGGGTTATGATCTCCTATCTGCACAAATGTGGAATTTATGTTTTTGCCAGAAGACTGATCACGGATGCGCTTCTATTTGTTGATTTTTTGTTCTAATGTCCTTTTTAAAAGACCGTAAAGACAAACAAATTTGACAAACAAACAAAAATTCATCTCCTTCAACTACCTACAAACGTATAATACAGAAGTATATTTAATGTTAAGACCTTCAAACGACGAAGCGACGATTTTACCCAGGGGGCATTCAGATGTCAGATCAGAGAGAGAAGACATTCTGATTGTGATGGTAAGTATTCAGTTTAGTTTATTAATATTGATAACTTGTGTCTTACGTTTCCCAAAATATTTAAGATAGTACATTTTTATAAATAAAAAAAAGTTTGGTAAAATTCTACGGTACTGTTCTATTAGCTGTAAACCATGCAAGAAGTGAAGTTCGGTTAATGCTAATGAAATAAAACAAAATAGGATAAAAATGTAATAGTTTAGAAACAAAATTCAGTTATATATTTGCACATTAGAGGGGTGGGGGTAAAGCATAGCATATATTAAATATGTAACCTAACCTAAGTACCTTTTCCCCCCTAAACCCCAAAAAAACTAAAGTTTAAATATTGTAAACGCAGTTAGAAACCACTGTTTGCAATCCATTTCTCCGTTTAGAGAACCTGTTTGACTAGTTTCTTTTATCATCTATCTTGCGTGGCTTACAGCTAATAGAACAGTACCTTCCACTTTAGCTACTTTTGGCTATCTTGGAAAGGGGTTAGGTTAGGAAAATGAAACTTTCAGGGATGGGTCTACAGGCTAAAGTATGGGTACTTATGTGCTATCTGGAACACACGCGAAAAATTAAGTTTGGTTGATGCTAATGAAGCAAAACAAAATAGGATAAAAATATGATAGTTTAGAAACAAATTTCGGCTATATATTTGCACATTAGGGGGAGATGGGGGTAAAGCATAACATATATTGAACATCTAACCAAACCTAGGTACCTTTTTTTTTTTTCCCTAAACCCCATAAAACAATAGTTTAAATATTGTAAACCCAATAACAAACCACGTTTTACAATCCATTTCTCTATTGAAAGAAACCCGTTTCGAAAGAAACCCGCATCTTCTCTATATAATATAGTGCATGTATTCCAGATAGTACATAAGTACCAAAGTATGTCCTGGGAAGGAATTTTGAAGTACCTACCTCCACTCCTTCTCCCTCTAGAGGGTCCTTAAATTTCCCTACATGACAGGTCTTACAAAACAACTTATTACAATTTACATAACAACTTATTGAAATTTTGACAAAACAACATTTTACCTTAATTTTTAGTTATGTTTCTTTTTCTCAAGGCTTAGTTCCAAAAATGTAATTCCTGTTATTTGAGTAGAATATTAAGCCATATCAATGTTTTTTTTTTTTTTTTTTTTGAGGTAAAATGTTAGGAAATGTAATAATTTAGGAAATGTATTTGTATATCTTTAAAAAACCTTATAAATTGGGATTGAGCAAAGTTGTGAAGCTAAAAACAATTTTGTTGTACTTAATCTAAGCAGAAGATCTATTTTTGCAAGGTTTAAATTTTATAACACACAGGTTTTATGAGGTGGCGAACAAGAGATTTGATGAGATCTGATGAGTAGTCAAAGGTATTCAGAAAAGACGGAATTCGTGGCATTATTATAGCAACCGTTCAGCTCTGGAGGTAGAAAAAATGGGGGAAGACTGTCTTTTATTTATGCCTCGATTTGATTTCAATTTTTCATTCAGGTCCGTGTGTCACTGTTTTCCTGATTAGAAAATATTTTTTACTCAACTATCTTCTGTCGGCCTGCTACTACGCCATTGATTTACTGATTTCCACCATGAAAAATGCAGCTGTTAAGTTGAATTTAAGCTGTTAAGTTTTAATTTGACACCTGTCAAATTATCTGGGAGAAATTTTTTGTTGTAATTTTCTGTTCTAGTGATGGAAATCCAATAAAAGAACGGAAATCCAGCAAACAAGATGGAAATCTAGTAAGGGTCTTAAAATCCAACACGTTGTTTTGTCAACAAACTGAAAATTCAATTCGGGTATGGGAATTCAACATTTTTGTTTCTCAGCAAATTGGAAATTCAATAATGACCATGGAATTCCAAAATGGGCTCCAATATCCAATTTCAGCTGTTGAAATTTAAATTTTGTTGTTGATAGACATTAAGAACAGTTTTTGTTGAATCTCAAACGATTTTTTTTTTACAGTTTGGGGCTATTGGGCTAGCAGAACTTTAAAAAGTGATATTTAATGGCCCTCATTTTCAAGGAATATCCCGGGAAGGCAGATTTTAAACCTATTACTGATATCTACGTGCTTTTTATCAGTTTTACCATCCAAAAGTGCCATATAGCACTAAAAACGGCACTTTTGGTACCACTTCTTAAGTGGTAGAGTTTGCAAGCATAAAACTTTACCATTGCAATAATTATGGCCCAAAGCCCTTAACTGGAGGCTTATAAGATCCCTTCACATATACTCCCCATCCAGACCCTCTTAGTAAGTTTCATAAATCAACTAGTCATATTAAAAGTAAAAGATTATTGCGAAAGGAAATTAACTAAAACTAAAACTTTTCAACTAAACATCTGCCAAAGTTAAGCTTGATTGATCAACAGTTTTGAATTGAACCTTCAAACTTCACTCTGTGATGATGCCTGTGTGATAGTTCTAACGGCGGTAATTGAGGGGATGGGACGTCCTTGCCCCCTTAGTTTTGCTCTTGTCTAGGCTTTTAAATCACCTTTTTTTTGGTCATTTCATTGGAAAAGGCCCTTATTTCTTTTTAAAAAGTTGGGGAAACAACCGAAAGTGCACTTTGTGGGAATATGCCATCAAGTCAAATTTATACAAAGCGATTAAGTATAATATAAGCTTTTAAATGAGCCCTTAAACAGCTTTCTTTTGTTACAGAGGCCTTCTAATTTCTGCTAGTCAGTAGGTGATTTATAAAGCCCTGTCTTCATTATGGCTTTTTTCAGGCGAAGTCAGCCTACTAAAAACAGCTTTTTGCCCATCGAAAAACAAACGTTCCTGAAAAACATGTATGTGTTTTGTGAAGTATGGATAATGAACTTTATGTTATAGACTATAAAATTTTTCCTAGCTGTCAAGGTTGTTTGCAGTATTTTTTAGAGCTGTCTTATCTCCCCTAGATCGGTGATAATTAGAAATTATATTAAAAATAAGTTTTCAACTGAAAATATGAAGTGACATTAAAACTTAAAACGAGCATACATTATTCCTTATAAATAAAATAGATCATGGCAGCGTTGTCTCTGCATTAAATCAAACAGTTCGTGGTAACGAACTGTAAGTAAGGAGCGACCCGGCTCAATGGTAACCGAAACTCTAAAAAACGGAATTTTGATACCAATAGATGCATCAAAAGAATCAGATTTTAATTCTGATTTCAAATATATAAGTTTATCATGTTTAATTTTACCTATCAAAAGTTACGCGCCTGAGAAAATTTGGCTGATTTTCGAAAAAAAAAAAAAAAGGGGGAAATACCCCCTAAAAGTTATAGAACCTTAATGGAAATCACACCATCATATTCAGCGTATCAGAGAACCCTACTGTAGAGGTTTCGAGCTCCTATCTACAAAATGTGGAATTTTCCATTTTTTGCCAGAAGAAAGATCACGGATGCGTGTTTATTTGTTTTTTTTTTTTTTTGTTTTTTTTTTTGTTTTTTTTCCAAGGGGTGATCGTATCGACCCAGTGGTCCTAGAATATCGTGGGAGGGCTCATTGAAACGGAAATTAAAAGTTCTAGTGCCCTTTTTAAGTGACCAAAAAAAAATGGAGGGCAACTAGGCCCCCTCCCATGCTAATTTTTTTCCTAAAGTCAGCCAATCAAAATTTTGAGATAGCCATTTTGTTCAGCATGGTCAAAAATATTATAACTATGTGTTTTAGGATGACTTAATCCCTCGAAGCCCCCGGAGGAGGGCAGAAAGTTATGAACTTTACCCAATGTTAACATATAGTATTGGTTATTGGGACCTAGCTCAATGGCAAATCTTTGGGACCTGGCAAAAATTGGGACCTGGCAAATTTTGAGACAGCCATTTTGTTCAGCATGGTCAAAAATATTATAACTATGCCTTTTAGGATGACTTAATCCCTCGAAGCCCCCCGGAGGAGGGCTGAAAGTTATGATCTTTACCCAATGTTAACATTATGGTATTGGTTATTGGGACCTGGCTCAATGGTAACCGAAACTCTAGAAAACGGTATTTGGATACAAATAGATACATCAAAAGAATCGGATTTTAATGCTGATTTCAAATATATAAGTTTCATCAAGTTTAATTCTACCCATCAAAAGTTAGGCGCCTGAGAAAAATTTGGCTGATTTTCGAAAAAAGGGGGAAAGACCCCCTAAAAGTTATAGAACCTTAACGAAAATCACACCATAGTATTCCGAGTATCAGAAAACCCTACTGTAGAGGTTTCAAGCTCCTATCTACAAAAATGTGGAATTTTGCATTTTTTGCCAGAAGAAAGAGTAGAGAGGGCCTATCGACTCCGATCCCTCACCCCTGCTGCCATCTACAATTGGGTCTAACGGGACCTAACCACATAGACAATGTTATTGATCCACGAAGGGAGAGAATTTCTGAGAAATTGATTTGTTGGAGTTCGTCCAGAAGAATTGTCTCCGGGCGAAGTTTATTAATGTCTGACGGATGATGTCAAGGTTGATTGATTTGTCATGAAAGGGGAATTAATTTGTTGTTTCTAAGGGAAATTATTGATCTACGAAAGGTGAATTAATTTGTTGTTTCTAAGGGGAATTATTGATTCACGAAAGGGAATTAATTTGTTGTTTCTAAGGGGAATTATTGATTCAAGAAAGGGGAATTAATTTGTTGTTTCTAAGGGGAAGGTGGGGAAGAGATATATTGATCTAGGACTCGAGAGGGAAAATGGATTTCCAAGAAATTGATTGCGTAACCTTAACCTAACCTCATGAGCACGTCACGGGACTCCATATATGGGCATAGAATCCCTCGAGGGGAGAGGATTTCGGGAAATTGATTGTGTAATCAAAGGGAGAGAAATCCCGAGAAATTGATTACATAATCGGTAGAACCCTATCAGGAGCTATTGACGGGAATCCATTTATGGGCATAGAATGACGTAATCGACTAGGACAAATGGATTTCTGAGAAATTGAATACATAGTCGGTTAGAACCCTATCAGGAGGTCGTGACGGGGGTCCATATATGGAAATAGAATGACGTAATCGACTAGGAAAAATGAATTTCTGAGAAATTGATTACATAATCGGTAGAACCCTATCAGAAGGTCATGACGGGAGTCCATATATGGGCATAGAATGACGTAATCGACTAGGACAGTTGGATTTCTGAGCAATTGATTACATAATCGGTAGAAACCCTATCAGGAGGTCATGACGGGAGTCTATATATGGGCATAGAATGACGTAATCGACTAGGACAGTTGGAATATTTCAGTAGTGGTTTGTCGTGGTTTACCATTTCACAGTTACATTCTCTTGATTTTTCAAAGTTCATTTTCGATTTCTTTCGTTGACAGGCAAGAGTTGGAATATCTCAGTAGCGTTTTGTCGTGGTTTACCTTGTCACAGTTACATTCTCTCTCGATTTTTCAAAGTTCATTTTGAATTTCTTTCGTTGAAATGCAAGAGTTGGAATATTTCAGTAGTGTTATGTCGTGGTTTACTTTGTCACAGTTACATTTTCTTAATTTTTGAAAGTTCATTTTGAATTTCATTCATTCAAATGCAAGGGTTGGAATATTTCAGTAGTGGTTTGTGTGGTTTACCTTGTCACAGTTTACATTCTCTCGATTTTTTAAAGTTCATTTTGAATTTTTTTCATTGAAATGCAAGAGTTGGATTATTTCATTAGTGGTTTGTCGTGGTTTACCATTTCACAGTTACATTCTCTTGATTTTTCAAACTTCATTTTTGAATTTCTTTCGTTGAAATGCAAGAGTTGGAATGTTTCAGTAGTGTTTTGTTGTGGTTTACCTTGTCACAGTTACATTCTCTTGATTTTTCAAAGTTCATTTTCGATTTCTTTTTCGTTGAAATGCAAGAGTTGGAATATTTCAGTAGTGTTTTGTCGTTGTTTACATTGTCAGAGTTACATTCTCTTGATTTTTCAAAGTTCATTTTGAATTTCTTTCGTTGAAATGCAAGAGTTGGAATATTTCAGTAGTAAAATGTCGTGGTTTACTTTATCACAGTTACATTCTCTTAATTTTTCAAAGTTTATTTTGAATTTCTTTCATTGAAATGCAAGAGTTGGAATATTTCAGTAGTGTTTTGTCATGGTTTACCTTGTCATAGTTACATTCTCTCGATTTTTCAAAGTTCATTTTGAATTTCTTTCATTGAAATGCAAGAGTTGGATTATTTCAGCAGTGGTTTGTCGTGGTTTACCATTTCACAGTTACATTCTCTTGATTTTTAAAAGTTCATTTTCGATTTCTTTCGTTGAAATGCAAGAGTTGGAATATTTCAGTAGTGTTTTGTCGTGGTTTACCTTGTCACAGTTACATTCTCTTGATTTTTCAAAGTTCATTTGAATTTCTTTCATTGAAAATGCAAGAGTTGGAATATTTCAGTAGTGGTTTGTTGTGGTTTACCTTGTCACAGTTACATTCTCTCGATTTTTCAAAGTTCATTTTGGATTTCTTTCGTTGACATGCAAGAGTTGGAATATTTCAGTAGTGTTATGCCGTGTTTTACTTTGTCACAATTACATTCTCTTGATTTTTCAAAGTTCATTTGGAATTTCTTTCATTGAAATGCAAGAGTTGGAATATTTCAGTAGTGTTTTGTTGTGGTTTACATTGTCACAGTTACATTCTCATAATTTTTCAAAGTTCATTTTGAATTTCTTTCGTTTTGAAATTGAAGAGTTGGAATATTTCAGTAGTGTTTTGTCGTGGTTTACCTTATCACAGTTACATTCTCTTAATTTTTCAAAGTTCATTGTGGATTTCTTTCATTGTAATGCAAGAGTTGGAATATTTCAGTAGTGTTTTTTATGGTTTACCTTGTCACAGTTACATTTGCTTGATTTTTCAAAGTTCATTTTGAATTTCTTTCATTGAAATGTAAGAATTGGAATATTTCAGTAGTGTTTTGATATGGTTTACCTAGTCACAGCTACATTCTCTTGATTTTCCAAAGATCATTTTGATTTCTTTCGTTGAAATGCAAGAGTTGGAAATATTTCAGTAGTGTTCTGTCATGGTTTACCATGTCACAGTTACATACTCTTGATTTTTCAAAGTTCATTTTGAAAATCTTTCGTTGAAATGTAAGAGTTGGAAATATTTCAATAGTGTTTTTTTATCGTGGTTTTACCTTGTCACTGTTACATTCTCTTGATTTTTCAAAGTTCATTTTGAATTTCATTCATTGAAATGCAAGAGTTGGAATATTTCAGTGATGTTTTGTCGTGGTTTACCTTGTCACAGTTACATTTTCATGATTTTTCAAAGTTCATTTTGAATTTCTTTCATTCAAAGACAAGAGTTGGAATATTTCACTAGTGTTTTGTTATGGTTTACCTAGTCACTGTTACGTTCTCTTGATTTTTCAAAGTTCATTTTGGATTTCTTTCATTGAAGTGCAAGAGTTGGAATATTTCAGTAGTGTTTTGTCGTGATTTACCATGTCACAGTTAAATGCAAGAGTTGGAATATTTCAGTAGTGTTTTGTGTTTTGCTTTACCTTCTCACCGTTACATTCTCTCAATTCATTGTTTCATTAAATCCAATTCATTGTGGATTTCTTTCGTTTAAATGTGTTTTGTTGTGCTTTACTTTGTCACAATTACATTCTCTTGATTTTTCAAAGTTCATTTTTGAAAATTTTTCGTTGAAATGTAAGAGTTGGAAATATTTCAATAGTGTTTTATCGTGGTTTACCTTGTCACTGTTACATTCTCTTGATTTTACAAAGTTCATTTTGAATTTCATTCATTGAAATGCAAGAGTTGGAATATTTCAGTGATGTTTTGTCGTGGTTTACCTTGTCACAGTTACATTCTAATGATTTTTCAAAGTTAATTTGAATTTCTTTCATTGAAAGACAAGAGTTGGAATATTTCACTAGTGTTTTGTATGGTTTACCTAGTCACTGTTACGTTCTCTTGATTTTTCAAAGTTCATTTTGAATTTCTTTCATTGAAATGCAAGAGTTGGAATATTTCAGTAGTGGTTTGTTGTGGTTTACCATGTCACAGTTACATTCTATCGATTTTTCAAAGTTCATTTTGAATTTCTTTCATTGAAATGCAAGAGTTGGATTATTTCAGTAGTGTTTGTCGTGGTTTACCATTTCACAGTTACATTCTCTTGATTTTTCAAAGTTCATTTTGTATTTCTTTCGTTGAAATGCAAGAGTTGGAATATTTCAGTAGTTTTATGTCGTGGTTTACTTTGTCATAATTACATTCTCTTGATTTTTCAAAGTTTATTTTGAATTTCTTTCATTGAAATGCAAGAGTTTGGAATATTTCAGTAGTGTTTTGTTGTGGTTTACATTGTCACACTTAAATTTTCTTGATCTTTCGAAGTTCATTTTGAATTTCTTTCATTGAAATGTAAGAGTTGGAATTCCACTAGTGTTTTGTCGTGGTTTACCTTGTCACAGTTACATTCTCTTGATTTTTCTAAGTTCATTTTGAATTTCTTTCGTTGAAATGTAAGAGTTGGAATATTCCAGTAGTGTTTTTTTCGTGGTTTACCTTGTCACAGTTTACATTCTCTTGATTTTTCAAAGTTCATTTTGAATTTCTTTCGTTGAAATGTAAGAGTTGGAATATTCCAGTAGTGTTTTTTCGTGGTTTACCTTGTCACAGTTACATTCTCTTGATTTTTAAAAGTTCATTTTGAATTTCTTTCCTTGAACTGCAAGAGTCGGAATATTTCAGTAGTGTGTTTGTTGTGGTTTACCTTCTCAAAGTTACATTTTCTTGATTTTTCAAAGTTCATTTTGAATTTCATTCATTTAAATGCAAGAATTGGAATATTTCAGTGATGTTTTATCGTGGTTTACCTTGTCACAGTTACATTCTGATGATTTTTCAAAGTTCATTTTGAATTTCTTTCATTGAAAGACAAGAGTTGGAATATTTCACTAGTGTTTTGTTATGGTTTACCTAGTCACTGTTACGTTCTCTTGATTTTTCAAAGTTCATTTTGAATTTCTTTCATTGAAATGCAAGAGTTGGAATATTTCAGTAGTGGTTTGTTGTGGTTCACCATGTCACAGTTACATTCTCTCGATTTTTTCAAAGTTCATTTTGAATTTCTTTCATTGAAATGCAAGAGTTGGATTATTTCAGTAGTGGTTTGTCGTGGTTTACCATTTCACAGTTATATTCTCTTGATTTTTCGAAGTTCATTTTCGATTTCTTTCGTTGAAATGCAAGAGTTGGAATATTTCAGTAGTGTTTTGTCGTGGTTTACCTTGTCACAGTTACATTCTCTTGATTTTTCAAAGTTCATTTTGGATTTCTTTCGTTGAAATGCAAGAGTTTGAATATTTCAGTAGTTTTATGTCGTGGTTTACTTTGTCATAGTTACATTCTCTTGATTTTTCAAAGTTCATTTTGAATTTCTTTCATTGAAATGCAAGAGTTGGAATATTTCAGTAGTGTTTTTTGTGGTTTACATTGTCAGAGTTACATTCTCTTGATTTTTCAAAGTTCATTTTGAATTTCTTTCGTTGAAATGCAAGAGTTGGAATATGTCAGTAGTGTCATGTCGTGGTTTACTTTATCACAGTTACATTCTCTTAATTTTTCAAAGTTCGTTGTGGATTTTCTTTCATTGAAATGCAAGAGCTGAATATTTCAGTAGTGTTTTGTTTTGGTTTACCTTGTCACACTTACATTTTCTTGATCTTTCGAAGTTCATTTTGAATTTCTTTCATTGAAATGTAAGAGTTGGAATAGTCCACTAGTGTTTTGTCGTGGTTTACCTTGTCACTGTTACATTCTCTTGATTTTTCAAAGTTCATTTTGAATTTCTTTCGTTGAAATGTATTAGTTGGAATATTCCAGTAGTGTTTTGTCGTGGTTTACCTTGTCACAGTTACATTCTCTTGATTTTTAAAAGTCATTTTGAATTTCTTTCCTTGAACTGCAAGAGTCGAATATTTCAGTAGTGTTTTGTTGTGGTTTACCTTCTCACAGTTACATTTTCTTGATTTTTCAAAGTTCATTTTGAATTTCTTTCGTTGACAATGCAAGAGTTGGAATATTTCAGTAGTGTTATGCCGTGTTTTACTTTGTCACAATTACATTCTCTTGATTTTTCAAAGTTCATTTGAATTTCTTTCATTGAATGCAAGAGTTGGAATATTTCAGTAGTGTTTTGTTGTGGTTTACATTGTCACAGTTACATTCTCATAATTTTTCAAAGTTCATTTTGAATTTCTTTCGTTGAAATTGAAGAGTTGGAATATTTCAGTAGTGTTTTGTCGTGGTTTACCTTATCACAGTTACATTCTCTTAATTTTTCAAAGTTCATTGTGGATTTCTTTCATTGTAATGCAAGAGTTGGAATATTTCAGTAGTGTTTTGTTATGGTTTACCTTGTCACAGTTACATTTGCTTGATTTTTCAAAGTTCATTTTGAATTTCTTTCATTGAAATGTAAGAATTGGAATATTTCAGTAGTGTTTTGATATGGTTTACCTAGTCACAGCTACATTCTCTTGATTTTCCAAAGATCATTTTTGATTTCTTTCGTTGAAATGCAAGAGTTGGAAATATTTCAGTAGTGTTCTGTCATGGTTTACCATGTCACAGTTACATACTCTTGATTTTTCAAAGTTCATTTTGAAAATCTTTCGTTGAAATGTAAGAGTTGGAAATATTTCAATAGTGTTTTATCGTGGTTTACCTTGTCACTGTTACATTCTCTTGATTTTTCAAAGTTCATTTGAATTTCATTCATTGAAATGCAAGAGTTGGAATATTTCAGTGATGTTTTGTCGTGGTTTACCTTGTCACAGTTACATTTTCATGATTTTTCAAAGTTCATTTTGAATTTCTTTCATTCAAAGACAAGAGTTGGAATATTTCACTAGTGTTTTGTTATGGTTTACCTAGTCACTGTTACGTTCTCTTGATTTTTCAAAGTTCATTTTGGGATTTCTTTCATTGAAGTGCAAGAGTTGGAATATTTCAGTAGTGTTTTTTGTCGTGATTTACCATGTCACAGTTAAAATGCAAGAGTTGGAATATTTCAGTAGTGTTTTGTTTTGCTTTACCTTCTCACCGTTACATTCTCTCAATTCATTGTTTCATTAAATCCAATTCATTGTGGATTTCTTTCTTTCGTTTAAAATGTGTTTTGTTGTGCTTTACTTTGTCACAATTACATTCTCTTGATTTTTCAAAGTTCATTTTGAAAATTTTTTCGTTGAAATGTAAGAGTTGGAAATATTTCAATAGTGTTTTTATCGTGGTTTACCTTGTCACTGTTACATTCTCTTGATTTTACAAAGTTCATTTTGAATTTCATTCATTGAAATGCAAGAGTTGGAATATTTCAGTGATGTTTTGTCGTGGTTTACCTTGTCACAGTTACATTCTAATGATTTTTCAAAGTAATTTTGAATTTCTTTCATTGAAAGACAAGAGTTGGAATATTTCACTAGTGTTTTGTTATGGTTTACCTAGTCACTGTTACGTCTCTTGATTTTTTCAAAGTTCATTTTGAATTTCTTTCATTGAAATGCAAGAGTTGGAATATTTCAGTAGTGGTTTGTTGTGGTTTACCATGTCACAGTTACATTCTATCGATTTTTCAAAGTTCATTTTGAATTTCTTTCATTGAAATGCAAGAGTTGGATTATTTCAGTAGTGGTTTGTCGTGGTTTACCATTTCACAGTTACATTCTCTTGATTTTTCAAAGTTCATTTTGTATTTCTTTCGTTGAAATGCAAGAGTTGGAATATTTCAGTAGTTTTATGTCGTGGTTTACTTTGTCATAATTACATTCTCTTGATTTTTCAAAGTTTATTTTGAATTTCTTTCATTGAAATGCAAGAGTTGGAATATTTCAGTAGTGTTTTGTTGTGGTTTACATTGTCACACTTAAATTTTCTTGATCTTTCGAAGTTCATTTTGAATTTCTTTCATTGAAATGTAAGAGTTGGAATATTCCACTAGTGTTTTGTCGTGGTTTACCTTGTCACAGTTACATTCTCTTGATTTTTCTAAGTTCATTTTGAATTTCTTTCGTTGAAATGTAAGAGTTGGAATATTCCAGTAGTGTTTTTTCGTGGTTTACCTTGTCACAGTTACATTCTCTTGATTTTTCAAAGTTCATTTTGAATTTCTTTCGTTGAAATGTAAGAGTTGGAATATTCCAGTAGTGTTTTTTCGTGGTTTACCTTGTCACAGTTACATTCTCTTGATTTTTAAAAGTTCATTTGAATTTCTTTCTTGAAACTGCAAGAGTCGGAATATTTCAGTAGTGTTTTTTGTTGTGGTTTACCTTCTCAAAGTTACATTTCTTGATTTTTTCAAAGTTCATTTTGAATTTCATTCATTTAAATGCAAGAATTGGAATATTTCAGTGATGTTTTTATCGTGGTTTACCTTGTCACAGTTACATTCTGATGATTTTTCAAAGTTCTTTTGAATTTCTTTCATTGAAAGACAAGAGTTGGAATATTTCACTAGTGTTTTGTTATGGTTTACCTAGTCACTGTTACGTTCTCTTGATTTTTCAAAGTTCATTTTGAATTTCTTTCATTGAAATGCAAGAGTTGGAATATTTCAGTAGTGGTTTGTTGTGGTTCACCATGTCACAGTTACATTCTCTCGATTTTTCAAAGTTCATTTTGAATTTCTTTCATTGAAATGCAAGAGTTGGATTATTTCAGTAGTGGTTTGTCGTGGTTTACCATTTCACAGTTATATTCTCTTGATTTTTTCGAAGTTCATTTTCGATTTCTTTCGTTGAAATGCAAGAGTTGGAATATTTCAGTAGTGTTTTTGTCGTGGTTTACCTTGTCACAGTTACATTCTCTTGATTTTTCAAAGTTCATTTTGGATTTCTTTCGTTGAAATGCAAGAGTTGGAATATTTCAGTAGTTTTATGTCGTGGTTTACTTTGTCATAGTTACATTCTCTTGATTTTTCAAAGTTCATTTTGAATTTCTTTCATTGAAATGCAAGAGTTGGAATATTTCAGTAGTGTTTTGTTGTGGTTTACATTGTCAGAGTTACATTCTCTTGATTTTTCAAAGTTCATTTTGAATTTCTTTCGTTGAAATGCAAGAGTTGGAATATGTCAGTAGTGTCATGTCGTGGTTTACTTTATCACAGTTACATTCTCTTAATTTTTCAAAGTTCGTTGTGGATTTCTTTCATTGAAATGCAAGAGCTGGAATATTTCAGTAGTGTTTTGTTTGTGGTTTACCTTGTCACACTTACATTTTCTTGATCTTTCGAAGTTCATTTTGAATTTCTTTCATTGAAATGTAAGAGTTGGAATAGTCCACTAGTGTTTTGTCGTGGTTTACCTTGTCACTGTTACATTCTCTTGATTTTTCAAAGTTCATTTTGAATTTCTTTCGTTGAAATGTATTAGTGGAATATTCCAGTAGTGTTTTGTCGTGGTTTACCTTGTCACAGTTACATTCTCTTGATTTTTAAAAGTTCATTTTGAATTTCTTTCCTTGAACTGCAAGAGTCGAATATTTCAGTAGTGTTTTGTTGTGGTTTACCTTCTCACAGTTACATTTTCTTGATTTTTCAAAGTTCATTTTGAATTTCTTTCATTGAAATGCAAGAGTTGGAATATTTCAGTAGTGTTTTGTCATGGTTTACCATGTCACAGCTACATTCTCTTGATTTTTCAAAGTTCATTTTGAGAGTTGGATTATTTCAGTAGTGTTTTGTCGTGGTTTACCTTGTCACAGTTACATTCTCTTGATTTTTCAAAGTTCATTTTGGTTTTCTTTCGTTGAAATGCAAGAGTTGGAATATTTCAGTAGTGTTTTATCATGGTTTACCTCTTCACAGTTACATTCTCTTAATTGTTTCAAAGTTCATTTTTGAATTTCTTTCGTTGAAATGCAAGAGTTGGAATATTTCAGTAGTGTTTTGTCATGGTTTACCTTGTCACAGTTACATTCTCTTGATTTTTTCAAAGTTCATTATGAATTTCTTTCGTTGAAATGCAAGAGTTGGAATATTTCAGTAGTGTTTATGTCGTGGTTTACTTTGCCACAGTTACATTCTCTTGATTTTTCAAAGTTCATTTTGGATTTCTTTCATTGAAATGCAAGAGTTGGAATATTTCAGTAGTGTTTTGTTGTGCCCTACCTTGTTACAGTTACATTCTCTTGATTTTTCAAAGTTCATTTTGGATTTGTTTCGTTGAAATGCAAGAGTTGGAATATCTCAGTAGTGTTTTGTTGTGGTTTAGATTGTCACAGTTACATTCTCTTAATTTTTTAAAGTTCATTTTGAATTTCTTTCGTTGAAATGCAAGAGTTGGAATATTTCAGTAGTGTTTTGTCGTGGTTTACCTTGTCACAGTTACATTCTCTTGATTTTTCAAAGTTCATTTTGAATTTCTTTCGTTGAAAAGCAAGAGTTGGAATATTTCAGTAGTGTTTTGTTGTGGTTTACCTTGTCACAGTTACATCTTTTCTTGATTTGTCAAAGTTCATTTTCGATTTCTTTCATTGAAATGCAAGAGTTGGAATATTTCAGTAGTGTTTTGTTGTGCTCTACCTTGTTACAGTTACATTCTCTTGATTTTTCAAAGTTCATTTTGATTTGTTTCGTTTGAAATGCAAGAGTTGGAATATTTCAGTAGTATTTTGTCGTGGATTACTTTGTCACAGTTACATTTTCTTGATTTTTCAAAGTTCATTTTGGATTTCTTTCTTTGAAATGCAAGAGTTGGAATATTTCAGTAGTGTTTTGTCGTGGTTTAGCTTGTCACAGTTACATTCTCTTAATTTTTCAAATTTCATTTTGAATTTCTTTCCTTGAACTGCAAGAGTCGAATATTTCAGTAGTGTTTTGTTGTGGTTTACCTTCTCACAGTTACATTTTTTCTTGATTTTTCAAAGTTCATTTTGAATTTCTTTCATTGAAATGCAAGAGTTGGAATATTTCAGTAGTGTTTTGTCATGGTTTACCATGTCACACAGCTACATTCTCTTGATTTTTTCAAAGTTCATTTGAGAGTTGGATTATTTCAGTAGTGTTTTGTCGTGGTTTACCTTGTCACAGTTACATTCTCTTGATTTTTCAAAGTTCATTTTGGTTTTCTTTCGTTGAAATGCAAGAGTTGGAATATTTCAGTAGTGTTTTATCATGGTTTACCTCTTCACAGTTACATTCTCTTAATTTTTTCAAAGTTCATTTTGAATTTCTTTCGTTGAAATGCAAGAGTTGGAATATTTCAGTAGTGTTTTGTCATGGTTTACCTTGTCACAGTTACATCTTCTTGATTTTTCAAAGTTCATTATGAAATTTCTTTCGTTGAAATGCAAGAGTTGGAATATTTCAGTAGTGTTATGTCGTGGTTTACTTTGCCACAGTTACATTCTCTTGATTTTCAAAGTTCATTTTGGATTTCTTTCATTGAAATGCAAGAGTTGGAATATTTCAGTAGTGTTTTGTTGTGCCCTACCTTGTTACAGTTACATTCTCTTGATTTTTCAAAGTTCATTTTGGATTTGTTTCGTTGAAATGCAAGAGTTGGAATATCTCAGTAGTGTGTTTTGTTGTGGTTTAGATTGTCACAGTTACATTCTCTAATTTTTTAAAGTTCATTTTGAATTTCTTTCGTTGAAATGCAAGAGTTGGAATATTTCAGTAGTGTTTTGTCGTGGTTTACCTTGTCACAGTTACATTCTCTTGATTTTTCAAAGTTCATTTTGAATTTCTTTCGTTGAAAAGCAAGAGTTGGAATATTTCAGTAGTGTTTTCTTGTGGTTTACCTTGTCACAGCTACGTTTTCTTGATTTGTCAAAGTTCATTTTCGATTTCTTTCATTGAAATGCAAGAGTTGGAATATTTCAGTAGTGTTTTGTTGTGCTCTACCTTGTTACAGTTACATTCTCTTGATTTTTCAAAGTTTCATTTTGGATTTGTTTCTTTGAAATGCAAGAGTTGGAATATTTCAGTAGTATTTTGTCGTGGATTACTTTGTGACAGTTACATTTTCTTGATTTTTTCAAAGTTCATTTTGGATTTCTTTCTTTGAAATGCAAGATTTGGAATATTTCAGTAGTGTTTTGTCGTGGTTTAGCTTGTCACAGTTACATTCTCTTAATTTTTCAAAGTTCATTGTGGATTTCTTTCATTGAAATGCAAGAGCTGGAATATTTCAGTAGTGTTTTGTTGTGGTTTACCTTGTCACACTTACGTTTTCTTGATCTTTCGAAGTTCATTTTGATTTCTTTCATTGAAATTTAAGAGGGAATATTCCGCTAGTGTTTTGTCGTGGTTTACCTTGTCACAGTTACATTCTCTTGATTTTTCAAAGTTCATTTTGAATTTCTTTCGTTGACATGTAAGAGTTGGAATATTCCAGTAGTGTTTTGTCGTGGTTTACCTTGTCACAGTTACATTCTCTTGATTTTTAAAAGTTTATTTTGAATTTCTTTCCTTGAACTGACAGAGTTGGAATACATTTCAGTAGTGTTTTGTTGTGGTTTACCTTGTCACAGTTACATTCTCTTGATTTTTTCAAATTTCATTTTGAATTTCTTTCATTGAAATGCAAGAGTTGGAATATTTCAGTAGTGTTATGTCATGGTTTACCATGTCACAGCTACATTCCCTTGATTTTTCAAAGTTCATTTTGAGAGTTGGATTATTTCAGTAGTGTTTTGTCGTGGTTTACCTTGTCACAGTTACATTCTCTTGGTTTTTCAAAGTTCATTTTGGATTTCTTTCGTTGAAATGCAAGAGTTGGAATATTTCAGTAGTATTTTATCATGGTTTACCTTGTCACAGTTACATTCTCTTTATTTGTTCAAAGTTCATTTTGAATTTCTTTCGTTGAAATGCAAGAGTTGGAATATTTCAGTAGTGTTTTGTCATGGTTTACCTTGTCACAGTTACATTCTCTTGATTTTTCAAAGTTCATTATGAATTTCTTTCGTTGAAATGCAAGAGTTGGAATATTTCAGTAGTGTTATGTCGTGGTTTACTTTGCCACAGTTACATTCTCTTGATTTTTCAAAGTTCATTTGGATTTTTTTTCATTGAAATGCAAGAGTTGAAATATCTCAGTAGTGTTTTGTTGTGGTTT
The DNA here is from genome assembly GCA_027921565.1 of Artemia sinica. NCBI lineage: Eukaryota > Metazoa > Arthropoda > Branchiopoda > Anostraca > Artemiidae > Artemia > Artemia sinica. The sequence goes on from CM051272.1 coordinate 15,446,928, forward strand.
AAATTGTCAAAGTTACATTCTCTAAATTTTTCAAAGTTCATTTTGAATTTTTTTTTTCGTTGAAATGCAAGATTTGGGATATTTCAGTAGTGTTTTGTCGTGGTTTACCTTGTCACAGTTACATTCTCTTGATTTTTCAAAGTTCATTTTGAACTTGTTTCGTTGAAAAGCAAGAGTTGGAATATTTCAGTAGTGTTTTGTTGTGGTTTACCTTGTCACAGTTACATTTTCTTGATTTTTCAAAGTTCATTTTCGATTTCTTTCATTGAAATGCAAGAGTTGGAATATTTCAGTAGTGTTTTGTTGTGCTCTACCTTGTTACAGTTACATTCTCTTGATTTTTCAAAGTTCATTTTTGGATTTGTTTCGTTGAAATGCAAGAGTTGGAATATTTCAGTATTATTTTGTCGTGGATTACTTTGTCACAGTTACATTCTCTTGATTTTTCAAAGTTCATTTTGGATTTCTTTCTTTGAAATGCAAGAGTTGGAATATTTCAGTAGTGTTTTGTTTGGTTTACCTTGTCACACTTATATTTTCTTGATTTTTCAAAGTTCATTTTGGATTTCTTTCATTGAAATGCAAGAGTTGGAATATTTCAGTAGTGTTTTGTTGTGGTTTACCTAGCCACAGTTACATTCTCTTGATTTTTAAAAGTTCATTTTGGATTTCTTTCGTTGAAATGCATGAGTTGGAATATTTCAGTAGTGTTTTGTCGTGGTTTACCTTGCCACACTTACATTCTCTTGATTTTTCAAAGATCATTTTGGATTTCTTTTGTTGAAATGCAAGAGTTGGAATGTTTCAGTAATGTTTTGATATGGTTTACCTAGTCACAGTTACATTCTCTTGATTTTTCAAAGATCATTTTGGATTTCTTTCGTTGAAATGCAAGAGTTGGAAATATTTCAGTAGTGTATTGTTGTGATTTACCTTTTCACTGTTACATTCTCTTGATTTTTCAAAGTTCATTTTGAAAATCTTTCGTTGAAATGTAAGAGTGGAAATATTTCAATAGTGTTTGATCGTGGTTTACCTTGTCACTGTTACATTCTCTTGATTTTTCAAAGTTCATTTTTGAATTTCATTCATTGAAATGCAAGAGCTGGAATATTTCAGTAGTGTTTTGTCGTGGTTTACCTTGTCACAGTTACATTCTCTTGATTTTTCAAAGTTCATTTTGAATTTCTTTCATTGAAAGGCAAGAGTTGGAATATTTCACTAGTGTTTTGTTATGGTTTACCTAGTTACTGTTACATTCTCTTGATTTTTCAAAGTTCATTTTGGATTTCTTTCATTGAGATGCAAAAGTTGGAATATTTCAGTAGTGTTTTGTCATGGTTTACCTTGTCACAGTTACATTCTCTTGATTTTTCAAAGTTCATCTTAGATTTCTTTCGTTGAAATGCAAGAGTTGGAATATTTCACTAATGTTTTGTATCTGGGTTGGTTTTTTACAATTCCAAGAATTTGTCTTTGTTGGTTTGAATGTCTAAAGTGCATGTCTTTATCTGTTTCTATGTCTGAATCAATTTGTTTACATGACTGGGTTGGTGTTTGGTTAGGTTAGGTTAGCTAAGTTACGTTAGGTAAGGTTAGCTAGTAAACATTTCTCCAAGTTTAAGTTAGGTTAGGTTAGGTTAACTTATCATGAGCGCTCATGATAAGCTAACTTAACCTAACTAAAACATGGTGCAAAGTCGACATGGGGGGATTTTCCGGCGAGTATGGTTAGGTTAGGTTGGATCAAGTTAGGTTAGGTTAAGTTAGGTTAGGTTGCCTACGTACGTGCGCGTACGTAGGCTAACCTAACCTAACCTAACAAACATGTACAAAGTCGACATGGGGGGATTTTCCGTCGAGTATGGTTAGGTTAGGTTAGGCTAGATCAAGTTAGGTTAGGTTAAGTTAGGTTAGGCTAGATCAAGTTAGGTTAGGTTAAGTTAGGCTAGGTTAGGTTTGCCTACGTACGCGCGCGTACGTAGGCTAACCTAACCTAACTTAACCTAACCTAACTTGATCTAGCCTAACCTAACTTAACCTAACCTAACTTGATCTAGCCTAACCTAACCATACTCGACGGAAAATCCCCCCATGTAGACTTTGTACCATGTTTGTTAGGTTAGGTTAGCCTACGTACGCGCACTTACGTAGGCAACCTAACTTAACCTAACCTAACTTGATCCAGCCTAACCTAACCTAACCATACTCGCCGGAAAATCCCCCCATGTCGACTTTTGCACCATGTTTTAGTTAGGTTAAGTTTGCTTATCATGAGCGCTCAAGATAAGTTAACCTAACCTAACCTAACTTAAACATGGAGAAATGTTTATTAGCTAACCTAACCTAACTTAGCTAACCTAACCTAACCAAACACCAACCCAGTCATGTAAACAAATAGATTCAGACATAGAAACAGATAAAGACATGCACTTTAGACATTCAAACCAACAAAGACAAATTCTTGGAATTGTAAAAAACCAACCCAGATACAAAACATTAGTGAAATATTCCAACTCTTGCATTTCAACGAAAGAAATCTAAGATGAACTTTGAAAAATCAAGAGAATGTAACTGTGACAAGGTAAACCATGACAAAACACTACTGAAATATTCCAACTCTTGCATCTCAATGAAAGAAATCCAAAATGAACTTTGAAAAATCAAGAGAATGTAACAGTGACTAGGTAAACCATAACAAAACACTAGTGAAATATTCCAACTCTTGCCTTTCAATGAAATAAATTCAAAATGAACATTTAAAAATCAAGAGAATGTAACTGTGACAAGGTAAACCACGACAGAACACTACTGAAATATTCCAACTCTTGCATTTCAATGAATGAAATTCAAAATGAACTTTGAAAAATCAAGAGAGAATGTAACAGTGACAAGGTAAACCACGATAAAACACTATTGAAATATTTCCAACTCTTACATTTAATGAACGATTTTCAAAATGAACTTTGAAAAAATCAAGCGAATTTAACAGTGAAAAGGTAAACCACAACAATACACTACTGAAATATTTCCAACTCTTGCATTTCAACGAAAGAAATCCAAAATGATCTTTGAAAAATCAAGAGAATGTAACTGTGACTAGGTAAACCATATCAAAACACTACTGAAACATTCCAACTCTTGCATTTCAACAAAAGAAATTCAAAATGATCTTTGAAAAATCAAGAGAATGTAAGTGTGGCAAGGTAAACCACGACAAAACACTACTGAAATATTCCAACTCATGCATTTCAATGAAAGAAATCCAAAATGAACTTTGAAAAATCTAAGAGAATGTAATTGTGACAAGGTAAACCACGACAAAACACTACAGAAATATTTCCGACTCTTGCATTTCAACGAAAGAAATCAAAAATGAACTTTGAAAAATCAAGAGAATGTAACAGTGACTAGGTAAACCACAACAAAATACTACTGAAATATTCCAACTCTTGCATTTCAATGAAAGAAATCCAAAATGAACTTTGAAAAATCAAGAAAATGTAAGTTTGACAAGGTAAACCAAAACAAAACACTACTGAAATATTCCAACTCTTGCATTTCAAAGAAAGAAATCCAAAATGAACTTTGAAAAATCAAGAGAATGTAACTGTGAGAAAGTAAAGCACAACAAAACACTACTGAAATATTCCAACTCTTGCATTTAACTGTGACATGGTAAGTCACGACAAAACACTACTGAAATATTCCAACTCTTGCATTTCAATGAAAGAAATCCAAATGAACTTTGAAAAATCAAGAGAACGTAACAGTGACTAGGTAAACCATAACAAAACACTAGTGAAATATTCCAACTCTTGTCTTTCAATGAAAGAAATTCAAAATGAACTTTGAAAAATCATGAGAATGTAACTGTGACAAGGTAAACACCACGACAAAACATCAACTGAAATATTCCAACTCTTACATTTCAATGAAGGAAATTCAAAATGAACTTTGAAAAATCAAGAGAATTGTAACAGTGACAAGGTAAACCACGATAAAACACAATTGAAATATTTCCAACTCTTACATTTCACGAAAGATTTTCAAAATAAACTTTGAAAAATCAAGAGAATGTAACTGTGACATGGTAAACCATGACAAAACACTACTGAAATATTTCCAACTCTTGCATTTCAACGAGAAGAAATCCAAAATGATCTTTGAAAAACAAGAGAATGTAGCTGTGACCAGGTAAACCATATCAAAACACTACTGAAATATTCCAAAGTCTTACATTTCAATGAAAGAAATTCAAAATGAACTTTGAAAAATCAAGAAAATGTAACTGTGACAAGGTAAACCATAACAAAACACTACTGAAATATTCCAACTCTTGCATTACAATGAAAGAAATCCACAATGGACTTTGAAAAATTAAGAGAATGTAACTGTGACAAGGTAAACCACGACAAAACACTACTGAAATATTCCAACTCTTGCATTTCAATGAAAGAAATTCAAAATGAACTTTGAAAAATCAAGAGAATGTAACTGTGACAAGGTAAACCACGACAAAACACTACTGAAATATTCCAAATCTTGCATTTTAACGAAATAAATCGAAAATGAAACTTTAAAAAAATCAAGAGAATGTAACTGTGAAATGGTAAACCACGACAAACCACTACTGAAATAATCCAACTCTGCATTTCAATGAAAGAAATTCAAAATGAACTTTGAAAAATCGAGAGAATGTAACTGTGACAAGGTAAACCATGACAAAACACTACTGAAATATTCCAACTCTTGCATTTCAATGAAAGAAATTCAAAATAAACTTTGAAAAATTAAGAGAATGTAACTGTGATAAAGTAAACCACGACATGACACTACTGAAATATTCCAACTCTTGCATTTCAACAAAAGAAATCGAAAATGAACTTTGAAAAATCAAGAGAATGTAACTGTGACAAGGTAAACCACAACAAAACACTACTGGAATATTCCAACTCTTGCATTTCAACGAAAGAAATTCAAAATGAACTTTGAAAAATCAAGAGAATGTAACTGTGAAATGGTAAACCACGACAAACCACTACTGAAATAATCCAACTCTTGAATTTCAATGAAAGAAATTCAAAATGAACTTTGAATAATCGAGAGAATGTAACTGTGACAAGGTAAACTACAACAAACCACTACTGAAATATTCCAACCCTTGCATTTCAATGAATGAAATTCAAAATGAACTTTCAAAAATTAAGAGAATGTAACTGTGACAAAGTAAACCCCGACATAACACTACTGAAATATTCCAACTCTTGCATTTCAACGAAAGAAATTCAAAATGAACTTTGAAAAATCAAGAGAATGTAACTCTGACAATGTAAACCACGACAAAACACTACTGAAATATTCCAACTCTTGCAATTCAACGAAAGAAATCGAAAATGAACTTTGAAAAATCAAGAGAATGTAACTGTGACAAGGTAAACCACAACAAAACACTACTGGAATATTCCAACTCTTGCATTTCAACGAAAGAAATTCAAAATGAACTTTGAAAAATCAAGAGAATGTAACTGTGAAATGGTAAACCCCGACAAACCACTACTGAAATAATCCAACTCTTGAATTTCAATGAAAGAAATTCAAAATGAACTTTGAATAATCGAGAGAATGTAAACTGTGACAAGGTAAACCACAACAAACCACTACTGAAATATTCCAACCCTTGCATTTCAATGAATGAAATTCAAAATGAACTTTCAAAAATTAAGAGAATGTAACTGTGACCAAGTAAACCACGACATAACACTACTGAATATTCCAACTCTTGCGTTTCAACGAAAGAAATTCAAAATGAACTTTGAAAAATCAAGAGAATGTAACTGTGACAAGGTAAACCACGACAAACCACTACTGAAATATTCCAACTGTCCTAGTCGATTACGTCATTCTATGCCCATATATGGACTCCCGTCATGACCTCCTGATAGGGTTCTACCGATTATGTAATCAATTTCTCAGAAATCCAACTTTTCTAGTCGATTACGTCATTCTATGCCCATATATGGACTCCCGTCATGACCTTCTGATAGGGTTCTACCGATTATGTAATCAATTTCTCAGAAATCCATTTGTCCTGGTCGATTACGTCATTCTATGTCCATATATGGACCCCCGTCACGACCTTCTGATAGGGTTCTACCGATTATGTAATCAATTTCTCAGAAATCCATTTGTCCTAGTCGATTACGTCATTCTATGCCCATAAATGGATTCCCGTCACGAGCTCCTGATAGGATTCTACCGATTATGTAATCAATTTCTCGGGAATTCTCTCCTTTCGATTACGTAATCAATTTCTTGGAAATCCTCTCCCCTCGAGGGATTCTATGCCCATATATGGAGTCCCGTCACGTGTACATGAGGTTAGGTTAGGTTACGCAATCAATTTCTCGGAAATTCATTTTCCCTCTCGAGTCCTAGATCAATATATCTCTTCCCCACCTTCCCCTTAGAAACAACAAATTAATTTCCCTTTCTTGAATCAATAATTCCCCTTAGAAACAACAAATTAATTCCCCTTTCGTGAATCAATAATTCCCCTTAGAAACAACAAATTAATTCCCCTTTCGTAGATCAATAATTCCCCTTAGAAACAACAAATTAATTCCCCTTTCGTGACAAATCAATCAACCTTGACATCATCCATCAGACATTAATAAACTTCGCCCGGAGACAATTCTCCTGGACGAACTCCAACAAATCAATTTCTCAGAAATTCTCTCCCCTTCGTGGATCAATAAACATTGTCTATGTGGTTAGGTCCCGTTAGACTCAATTGTAGATGGCAGCAGGGGTGAGGGATCGGAGTCGATAGGCCCTCTCTACTAGAAAGATCACGGGTGCGTGTTTTATTTTTTTTTCCTAGGGTGATCGTATCGACCCAGTGGTCCTAGGATATCGTGGGAGGGCTCATTGGAATGGAAATTGAAAGTTCTAGTGCCCTTTTTAAGTGACCAAAAAAATGGAGGGCAACTAGGCCCCCTCCCACGCTCATTGTTTTCCCAAAGTCACCTGATCAAAATTTTGAGATAGCCATTTTGTTCAACATGTTCGAAAATATTATAAGTATGTCTTTTACGATGACTTAATCCCCCGAAGTTCCCGGGAGGAGGGCTGAAAGTTATGAACTTTACCCAATGTTAACATATAGTATTGGTTATTGGGAAGTATACAGTACAGACGTTTTCAGGGGAGATTTTTCCTGGTAGTGGGGGGGTCGGGCAGGGAAGTAGGCAGGGGGGCCTCCGGGCCCGGCCCCCCCCCCGAAATCTCACGATTTTTTCATTTTCCCATAATTTTCTGATTTTCTCACAGAATAATGGGTTTGAAGGATTTGGCCCCCCCCCGAAACAAATTGGGCCCCCCCCCCGAAATAAATTCCTGCGTACGTGCCTAGGGTCGGGGGTTATGTAGGAGATCTTTCCATGAAGGAAGTTTTCATGGGGAAGGGACATTGCTATGAAGGGGACGCCGGACTTCCCAGCATTATTTAAAAAAGATCAGAAATTAAATATAAAAACAAGTTTTTCCACCGCAACAGCAGCAACATCAAACTTTAAACGAACAGAAAATATTACATATATGATTGGGTTCACCCCCTAGTCAATACCTCACTCTTTAAGCCAGAGATTTTTAGTTCTTTCATAAGAGCTATTTATTCTAATTAACGGCCTTTGTGATAAAGCGGTCATTTTTAAAGAATTGGAACAAAATTCAAACTTTCGCTTAAAGAGCAAGGTATTGACTAGGGGGCGAACCCCCTAATATACGTATTAAAAATATATGAATATAGAAGTTCGTTACGTAAGTTAATTCGTAAGTTACGTATATTTATTACCAATAAAAACGTTCGTAAATAAAATGAAAACAAGTTTCGAGAAAGCCATTTAACCAAATAAAAGTAAATAATATGAAAATTTTGTTTTAATTATTCATGTAATGTGAGCCAAGATCAAAACCTGCATTTATTCAAAAAACGTTCAAAAATTAAATAAAAAAAACAAGTTTTTTTTAACTGAAAGTAAGGAACGACGTTAAAACTTAAAACGAACAGAAATTATTCCGTATATGAAAGGGGCTGTCCCCTTCTCAACGCCTTGCTCTTTACGCTAAAGTTTGACTTTCTCACAACTCTATTTTTTTTAAACAATAAAAAACTTTAGCGTAAAGAGCGAGGCGTTGAGGAGGGACAGCCCCTTTCATATACGGAATAATTTCTGTTCGTTTTAAGTTTTAACGTCGTTCCTTACTTTCAGTTAAAAAAAAACTTGTTTTTTTTATTTAATTTTAATAAAAAACGAACAAAGATCAATTTAAAAAAAAAACAAAGTTTTTCCGAGGGAAGCAAATAGCGAAGTTGAAACTTAAAACGGACAAAAATTATCCCTTCAGAGCCTATTTAATATATATTAATATAATTAGTACAAATAAACCAACTAATTATGTTTCCCTATGCTTTTATGATTATACAAAACTAGCGCTTTACTGAAAAACACAAAATAAGATAGGAGTTTTGGTACAGTAAAAGCAAACCTATTAAGGACACCTTTTATAGAATCAAATATTATCAATCCCTTTTAGGATCAATCCCATTTAAGATAAAGCAACAATCCATTTTAGGATTGTTTTTCCTTTTACGTTTAATTCGGTATCACTTCTGCACAATGGCTCAGTGCAATCACTGGCTCTCGTTTTGGTTCTTAAAAGGACATGTCATGATTAGTTTGTACACAAGTTCAAATTAAGGCCATCTTGATAGTATTAGGACTACAGACTAGCTTTAGAATTTGTATCATAGCTTGAAATTCACTCCTGTATAGAGAGAAATAATCGGATTTTCTGAGTTCATATTATGTCTTATTTGATCTTCATTTCAAGTGATACTAAAGCATATTTCTTACAATTTAAGACTGTATATTACCCACTATTGGTATTATAGCTGGTGAGAGCAAAACGCTGCTTGATAAATCGATCCAATATTTCTGTATGCTGTTCAATTACTTCGCGGTTATTAAAAAATATTTAGTTTTTACGCTTATGTTTTTAAGATGATTTTAATTGTATACTGAAAGTTACTAATGTCACAACTGGTGTAAGACTATGAAAAGCTTTATAGATTCGTTTAGTTTTTTCAGGCTACATACTCACTTTTGACTCTTAAATCAATAATCCTCTTTTTATACTTGACTTTTGTGTTTTCAGTAAAGCGCTAGTCTTGTATAATCATAAAAGCATAGGGAAGCATAATTAGTTGGTTTATTTGTACTAATTATATTAATATATATTAAATAGGCTGTGAAGTAATATTTTGTCCGTTTTAAGTTTCAACTTCGCTCTTTGCTTCCCTCGGAAAAACTTTGTTTTTTTTTAAATTAATAAAATATAGGGTCTGCAGACTCTGATCTTCACACCATGGATTTTCACTGTCCCTATTTTGGATTCTTCTTTAATGGTGGACTCGAAACTCTCCGAAAAGTCATTATTTTTAGTCACTAATGATAAAAGTCACTAGTCAAACTTTTAACTCTGTATTAGAAAGTTAGTGAAAATTTCAAAATGTGAATAGATGTTCGTCGATGCAATGATAGAAAACATTTAAGGAATATTTCACCCCACTTGGCTTTTGTTTTATCGAAAGCGACATAAAAGTGTGACTTCTACATGGTCTTTGACTTAAGAAATCACGCAAATTCATATTTTTTTAAAATAAAAAAACACCTTTTTTCAAATAGTCTACTTTTTAATTATTAATATTAGCGAATTGGCATGCGTATAATTGGGAACATTAAACTTTACCTCACGTTTTGAAATCATCTGGACTTGCACACCTCACATGCCTTTGCAACACCCGATTTATTTTGTGTTTTCCCCCAATAATATTTTTGAAACACATTATGAGAAGAAAGTAGTCTTTACGTATAGTATGGTATGATATCTCACAGGAAAAATATATTTTCACTTTATTTTCTTGGGCTATTTTTACATTAGATTTATGGCCATTTGATTTTTTGGCTATTGTTGCATTGAAAAATTTTCTTTTCTCAGAAAGAAACTCTGGAAAAGGTTTGAATATCCGACTTGCAAAATTTTTTAAAGCGAAATACAACAGAATCGCTGCGAAGTACACACTATTACTATAACACAGCGTTGCCAACACTTTGCCATAAATTGTACCGGTTTCCTGACTAAATTGTACCCCTAAGATTCTTTGTAGCCCAATTATAGCAGTCCAAGTCAGTTTCCATTTCATAGGCAGCACAATCGCGCTGCCTAAGTAAAGCACGATGTTGGCACACTGTATTGTTATTTTTTTTTTTTTTTTTTTTTTTTTCCATACCAGGGCACTTCGTATCGAAGGAATTGTCGTAGTAACTTCGATAAGGGCTCATTCGATTGGAAATTGGAGTGGCTAGTGCCCTTTTTAATAGTCGAAATTGATTGGAGGGCAACTATCCCCCCCACGCCCTTCATTCCCCCAAACACATCCAATCAAAGATTTGAGATAGCCATTTTGTTCAGCGTTGCTGATTTCCACATAGAAAATATGTTTTTAAGCTGGACACTCCCCCACAACCCTCAGGACAAGAGTTTTAATTTATGCCTCGGGGGCATATAGGAACGATGTTGGCACAATGTATTATTTATTTAATTTTTCCTTTAGAGCTGGCCAGTTCGTATCGAAGAAGTTGTCGTAGAAACTTCAAAAAGGGCTCATTCAATTAGAAATTGGAGTGGTTTTGTGCCCTTTTTAATAGTCGAAAGTGATTGGAAGGCAACTAAAACCCCTTCCACGCCCACCATTTCCGAAACACATCCAATCAAAATTTTGAGGTTGCCATTTTGTTCAGCGTAGTTGATTTCTAGATAGAAATTATGTTTTGGGGGAGGACATTCCCCCAGAGCCCTCAGGGCAAGGGTTGTAAGTTATGCCCTGGGGGCATATAAAGTTTTTTATAGAAGGCGTTGTTGTAGAAAATTCAAAAAAGGCTCATTCGATTGGAAATTCAAAGGGCTAGTGCCTTCTAATAGTCGAAATTGATTGGGGGGCAACTAGCCCCCCTCTCACGCCCACCTTTTCCGCAAAACACATCCAATCAAAATTTTGAGATAGCCATTTTGTTCCACGCGGTTTAAAGTTCAGGAAATTATACCTTTGAGCAGGACACTCCCCCCAAAGTCTTCAGGGTGAGGGCTATAATTTATGCCCTGGGGGCATATACGGTTTTTATTGAAATATTTGTCGTAGAAACTTGAAAAGGGGCTAATTCAATTGGAAATTCAAAGGGCTAGTGCCCTTTTTATTAGTCGAAAGTGATTTGAGGGCAACTATCCCCCCTCTCACGCCCACCTTTTCCCCAAACACGTCCAATCAAAATTTTTAGATAGCCATTCTATTCAACAGAGTTGAAAGTTTTGGAAATTAGATCTTTAAGGATGAAAACCCCCTCCCCCTCACAACCCTCAGGGCAAGGGTTGTAAGTTATGCCTGGGGGCATATAAGGTTTTAATTGAAAGTGCTGTCGTAGAAACTTCAAAAGGGCTCATTCAATTGGAAATTGAAAGGGTTAGTGCCTTTTTTAATAGTTGAAAGTGATTGGAGAGCGACTAACGCCCCTCTCATGCCCAATTTTTCCCAAACACATCCAATCAAAATTTTGAGATATCTATTTTGTTCAACGTAGTTGAAAGTTCTGGAAATTAGGTCTTTTAGGATGATAATCCCCTCAGAGCCCTCAGTGCAAGGGTTTTAAGTTATGCCCTGGGGGCAAATAAGGTTTATATAGAAAGTTGTTGTAAAAATTTCAAAAAGGGCTCATTTGATTGGAAATTGAAATTGCCCTTTTTAATAGTCGAAAGTGGGTGGAGAGTAATTAACTCCCTCTCGCGCCCACCATTTTCCCAAACATATTCAATCAAAGTTTAGAGATAGCCATTTTGTTCAACGTAGTTGAAAGTTCTGAAAATTATGTATTTAAGGATGACAATGACAAACCCCAGAGCCCTCAGGGAAAATGTTGTAAGTTATGCCCTGGGGGCATATAAGGTTTATAGAGATGAAATTGTCCTAAAAATTCAAAAGGGGCCCATTCAATTAAAAATTGAGAGGGCTAGTGCCCTTTTTCATAGTTGAAAGTGATTGGAGAGTAACTAACCCCCCTCTCACGCCCACCATTCTTCCAAACACATCCAATCAAAATTTTCAGATAGCCATTTTGTTTAACGTAATAGAAAGGTCTGGGGAAATTAGGTCTTTGAGAATGACAACCCCCCCAGCCCTAAGGGCAAAGGTTGTAAGTTATGGCCTGGGGGCATATAAGGTTTTTTATTGAAAGTGTTGTCGTAGAAACTTCAAAGGGCTCAGTTGATTGAAAATTGAAAGGGCTAGTGCCATTTTTAATAGTTGAAAGTGATTAGAGAGCGACTAACGCCCCTCTCACCCCCACCATTTCCCCAAACACATCCAATCAAAATTTTGAGATAGCATTGTAGTTGAAAGTTCTGGAAATTAGGTCTTAGTGGATGATACCACCTTTTTATTAGTTTTTGTTTTATTTTTATTTAATTTTGTTTTTTGTTTGTTTCAGGTATTTGTGTTTTTGGTGCCTGGTTATGGCCCCATTATTTCCTCGGACCTTGATGGTAGAATGAAAATTTGGGGTAAGATAAATGGTTTAGTTTGTCTCGCTTTGTTCTCTTGCCCGTCTTTGATGTTTGATAATGGTTGAGATAAATTTGAATAGATTGGGGGAACTCGAGAGTCACTGTGTTTATTTTTTCGCAGATGATCACTCATCTGAATGGTGGAATGAATGTCGAGTGTGCTGATTCAAAATATGTGTGCCTGAATGAATTGAATGAATGGAAGGTTTATGCAGGAGCTGAAAATGTATGGTATGAATTGTCGTGGTTTAAACAGTGCGTTTAATTATATTAATGAAGTTTCATCTAAGCTGGAACCTGATGTAATGGCTTTGACAGAAACTTGGCTGAAAGACCATAACTCTTCATTATTGGATATACCAGGTTATAGGTTGTTTCTTCGGAATCGAGTGGAAAGACAGCATGGTGGGCTTGCAATTTATGTGAAAAAAATGGATATAATGTTAAGCCAAGGCCGGATATTGCTGTATATCGAGAAATGATTTTGAATCAATGGTGTTAGAGGTTTCATTGTCTGGGCGGAAGCTATTTCTTGTGTTGTTTATAGGCCCCTTCAGGAAATGTGGATGAGTTTTTGGACCTGATGGATAATATGTTGGGTGAAATACCGGATTCACGAGTGCCTTGCTTTATAAGTGGTGATTTTAATATTGATTTGAATAATGTGCAAGATGTGAATTCGAAAGCAAGAAGTTTTTTGAATCTTATGTATAGTTATGGTCTTTCCCTTCTGTTAATATTCCAAATAGAATATCTGGAGCTTATGCATCTGTGATGGATAATCTGTTTTTGAATGCTAGTTGCGACTTGTCGCGAGTGTTAGTGAATGACGTTTCCGATCACTGTGCTATTGTGATCCGTGCAGCTATTAGTTGTTGTCGTCAAGGAGATGGTATGACTGTAGTTAAACAGCCTATAATGATAAGAAAGCTATATATAAATATAGGACTAAACTTACGAATGAGTCATTTGAATGCCTTGATGGTACTGATTGTGTTAATGATAAATTTGGTAAATGGTATGAAAAACTGATTCAGATGTTATATGAAAGTCTAGAGTTCAAACAAAAGCGTGCATGCTATGATGTTGCAAAGAAACCATGGATATCGAAAGCGTTACTTAAATCGATGGATAAAAGACAAGAGCTCTATGAAAAGTCTACTAAAACTGGATCTCAATCAGATAAAGATATTTATAAAATTTATAATAGAAATCTTATCACCCTTTTAAGACAGGCTAAAAAGCTCTACTTTGAAAATAAATTTAAAGATGTAGAGGGCAACCCTGCGAAAACGTGGAGAATCATCAAGTTGGTAGTAAAAACCCTCGTGCTGCCTCGACTATCCCTGACATTCCAGATGCTCACTCGGATAATCAAGTTGCTAATAAAATGTGTGCGCATTTTACAGATATTGGTAAGAGCGTATCTGATAGTGTTTGTGCAGTCACCCAGTGATGGCTCTTATTATGATTTTCTCGATGAGGCAGCTGAAGTCTCTATATTTTTAAGACCAGTGACTCTTGCAGAGCTTGAGACGACAGTGAAGTCAATGAAGAATTCGGCAGCTGGGTCGGATTTTTTCAGTGTTAGAATTCTTCGTTCAGTTTTCTCTACTATTTCAGGTCATCTGTTGTATTTGATTAATTCATGTTTTAAGAGTGGAATTTACCCGGATTGTTTGAAAAGTGCTCATGTGGTACCCCTGTTTAAGAGTGGTGATAAGAATGATATGAATAATTACAGACCGATATCAATGCTCCCAAAATATCGCGTCTGTTTGAAAAATGATTTATGTAAGAATGGTGGATTTTTTAAATCAAAATTCTTATTTTCAACCTACTCAGTTCGGATTTCGTCATGGGATGTCAACAGAGCAAGCTTTGCTTTTTTTTAACAACATTTGTCAATGATTCGTTGGATGCTGGGTTGAAAGTTGCGTCTATATTTCTGGACATTATGAAAGCATTCGACTCTGTTGACCATAGTATATTATTATCAAAATTAGAGCATGCCGGTATTCGTGGTAATTTTCGTAGTTTGATTTTGTCTTTTTTGCATGGAAGGAAACAGTGTGCTGGGGTTGGGAGTGTTCATTCTGATTATATGAATGTGAGATGTGGAGTACCACAGGGCTCTGTGCTTGGACCCTTGTTGTTTTTAATCTATATTAATGATTTGAATGCCTGTCTTAAAAGGATATTTAGTCATGTGGGACCTGCAGCTAGACGGTCAAAGATGATATTGCCTAGCTTCGCTGATGACACACAGTATTCAGTGACAGCTCTGACTGAGGAAGATTTATTTCTGCTATTAAATACAGGAATGAATTGTATTGAACGATGGATGCGTGTAAATAAATTATGTTTGAATAATAGTAAAAGTAAATTTATTCTACATGGAAGAAGTGCTAATTATTATCCTTGTATCCATAGCATTCAACTAGAAAGTGGATATCTCCAGAGACATAGTTATGTCCAATATCTTGGCGTCCAAGTTGACGAGTTTCTTATGTTTAAACCTCATATTGAATCACTGTGTACAAAAATCGCCAGGAATGTTGGAATGCTGCGGAAACTGAAACATTTTGTTCCCTCCTAAAATTTTAAGAATGCTGTATTTCTCGCTAGTTCATCCTTATTTGTTATTAATTAAAAGACTTTCTGAAAAATAAGTTTTTCAAAGAAAATTAAAGGCCATTTTAAACTTAAGCTCAGGAGATACAAATACCTGTTAAAATTCAAACTCAAAACGACCAGAAATTACTATTAAAGAATAAATGAAACCCAAAACGAACAGAAATTAAATAAACAATCATAGCAAAAACACATACAACAAGTAATAATATAAATGAATAAATAGATCTTAAAGCGAGTGATGCTTAGATTGAATATGAAAATCAAGCTTAAAACGAAAACAAATATTTTGCTGTTAAAGTATAAATGAAACTTAAAACGAACAGGAATTAAATAAACAATCAATGCGAACAAACATACAATATATATTAATGTAAATGAATAAATAAATCTTAAAACGAGTGAAACTTAAATTGAATATGCAAATCAAGTTTGAATCGAATAAAAATAACTACAAACAAGAGTTTGGGTATCGTCTCACTGCAGAAGCCTAAAACCTACTGCGTCATTGGCGCTTTACTGAAAACAATTCTTTGAAATATTTTCACTTTTGTAACTTCAAGAAATCAAAAATTAATTAAGATTTTAGGGAATAAATATCAGCATATGTATATTAAATTGACAATGCACATTTTTTTTTTCAGTAAACTCCTTTGAATTTTTTTTCAGTAAAGTACAAATTATATTCTGGCTTTTAGAAAGCATAGGGGTTTTGAACCCTACTCATATTAATTTATGCTTGTTTTGAGTTTGACTCTAATGTTTATTTTAATATTTGTTCGTTTTGGGTTTCATTTATTTATTGATACTGACTTGGGGTAGTTTTATGCTTGGTAGATTATATGATAGTCCGGACGCCAGATGTTGAAAATGTGAACCATACCACGACGGAATGGGGCTGCTACGAGAATTAGCCTACCCTCCACCCCCTAAATTGACCATGTGGATTCAAAAATACCAATGGCACTTGCTTGCGAGTGGTGGAACACTCCGAAACTTGACATTTTATTATATTTTGGTGTTTCAGGCAAGAAAATGCATGTTCCACAAAGTTTGAGGTGCAGTTTTCCGCTCAAATAGAAATGCCTAGAAGCCATAGAATGTTTTCATAACAAACTAACACGATTAGTTACAAAATATGGCAGAGTTAAAAAAATGGCAAAAACTATATGAGTCTTGAACAGTCTTCTTAATTAGTACAAAAAAAAACTTTCCGAAAAAATAAGTTTTTCAAAGAAAAGTAAAGGCCATTTTAAACTTAAGCTGTTTATTTGGTTTATTTGGTTTATGAATGTTTATTTGGTTGTTTATTTATTCCTTATTTGTTATATTGTGTAAGTGTATGGTCAGCGACATTTAATACTTATATACTGCCACTGAGGGTTCTACAAAATAAAGCTGTTCGTGTTTTATCTGGAATGCGAGGTTCTGACTCGGTTCGAAGGCAATACGACGGTATCAAGATTCTGTCACTGTTCGGCCTAGTTAAGTATTACACGGCATTATTCATGTTTAAAAGTTTTAATAACCTGCTACCTGCATGTTTCTTGATTGGATTTACTGAAGCTCAACACAGGTATGAGACAAGAAATACCCATTCAATACGAACCCTGATCCCTGTAACAACAAGGTCTACATTTTCTATCCGTTTTTCTGGCCCGGCTGTCTGGAACAAACTTCCCGAGGAGGTAAAAACACAGAGACAGATCTGGATGAATTTCGAAATTCCCTCAGAGTAAGCTGTTTTTCTCAATATGTAAGATTTTAGTGGTTGTGTGTAGAGAATGATTGGTTGAATGTTGTTTGTGAGATGATTGTTTGGGGTTTGAATGGATGAGTAATTTATTTTCTTTTTTTTTTTTCCCTCTGTTTTTGTGAATGTTGTGAGTTGTGTTGGGGTGTTTGCGTGGATGATTCTCAAGTTCCCACTTTTTTTTAGATGGGGTGGGAGAGGGAGGCGCTAGAAGATATTTATTTGTTTTTGGTTTGGGTTATATTAGGGTCCGAGGAAATAAAAGCTAATATAAGAATATATTATATTTTTTTTTTTTTTTTTTTTTTTTTTAGTGTTTTTTTTTCGGGTTTTTGTCCGGCATGCAGTAATGCATTGGATTGTGTTTTTTAAATGAGAAGTTTGTTTATTTATTTATTGTAACCTGTTTGTAAATGAAAAAAAAATAACAGCCCTTAGGGTAAGGGTTGTAATTTATGCCCTGGGGGCATATAAGGTGTTTATAGAAAGCGTTGTCGTTTCAAAAGGGGCTCATTCGATTCAAAATCGAAAGGCCTACTGCCCTTTTTAATAGTCGAAAGTGGTTGGAAGGCTTGACATTTTCGCGCCGTATAGTAAAGATGAATGTGGGTATAATGTATTATTTTTGTTGTTGTTGTTTAGACCAGGGCACTTCGTATCGAAGGAGTTGTCGTGGGAACTTCGAAAAGGGCTCATTCGATTGAAAATAGAAAGGGCTGATGCCCTTTTAATGGTCGAAAGTGATTGGAGGGCAACTAATCCCTCTCCCACGCCCACCCTCTCATTTGCCCATTATGTTTAAAAGCTAAATGTTGCCTTAAGATTAAATCAAAATGCACTGCGTTAATGCTAATTCCCAACGAGGCATCTCAGCAGTATCCCAAGAACGACTGAGGGTATTATGTTCAAATTTTCGGGCTACTTGTGCTCTTAAAATTTAACCAAATCAAAATAGTGTGTGTATCCAAGCTATCAAAGAAAGTAAACAGATTCTTTTTGCGAATGGTATCAAGTTTTCCATTTCAGATCAACTAGAGGAGGTATGAAACTAAATTAAACACTACTATTTGTGTTCAGATTTTTAAAAGGTGTATTTTTTTTAAAAATTGCTGAAAATTTTTCTCCAGCATACAAATACTAGGCCAAACTATAAAGTCTTAAGAAAAGAAAAGTTTTAAAGTATTATTTCTTTTTCCCTGAAAAGACTATGTCAATATAAAACGAACAGAAACTAATTAAAAAAACTTTTTCCACAAAATAAGTTTTTCAAAGAAAAGTAAAGAATTCCATTAAACAAAAATGAGCAAAAATAAAATCAAATAATCTACCAAGCCTGAAACTACCACAAATCAGCATCGATAAATAAATGAAACCAAAAACGAACAGAAATTACAATAAATAACGGAGTCAAACACAAAACGAGCAGAAATTAACACAAGTTGGGCTCAAGACCCCTATGCCTTCCCAAGGCCAGAACAAAATTTGCACTTTACTGAAAAAATACAAATTAATATGCATTGTCAGTTTAATATACATATACTGATATTTAGTAATCAAAATGTTAATACGATTGATTTATTACAGTTATAAAAGTAAAAACATTTATATTTTTGTCAGAAGGGATCTTTTTCATGGCATCAAAAAATTCCTTTTTTTTTGCTTAAATCCCTAAGAGGCGACTTAAGGAGTTTCAAAAAATTTAGGAAAACTGTAGCTTCACCCACAAATACAGCCCAAATACATTGAAATGCACCAGAAATTTTAGATTGTACCATGAAATATTCAAATGTACCAGATTGCACCAGGACCTCTAAGTTGTCCAAAAATGGTACAATTGCACGGCATTGGCAACGCTGCTGGAATTAGATGTCTGTGGGAACCAAGTGTAATTTTTTCTTTGCCACGAGGTGAACTTTAAAAAGATCTATGACATTATTAGCGGAGTTGCAATAAATTATACTAGGCACAAAGTGCCTATTATTGCGAAATACAAGTGAATTTTCGTTTGCTGATAAATCTGCAAATCACGTAAATACCAAGGAGTATAGGTGACTTATAAGAGGGGGATTAGCTCTAGTGTAAAAAAAATTATCAACGTCATCTAATGTTTGGCGGCAATTGGCATATTTTCCAGTGTAGTAATATGAGCAATTAATTTAATTAGTGAAATTGGTAAAATTGGCCTATTAAGAAGTGTTTGATCCCAGTTCCTGCCAAAAAAAAAAAAAAAAGATTACAAAGCTTGAAAAATGTCAAGTGTCACCAAAAGCTAGATGGCATTGATAGCTTTATCGTCGACACTAGCGTCAGTTTCCACTCTTATACGCTACCCATAATCTTCGGTAAATACGGTTAAAAGCCTATTTCTAATTACAATTGACACACAAAAAAGGATAAACAAAAATCACTGTATGTATTATAATAAACAGCTTAAATCATGTTTTGATCTCTTATTTCAAGTTTTAGAAAGGTCCAAATTTTGGAGAATAAAATAGTTCGTATTTTAGTTAATTATATTCAGTTTGAAAATAGCACGTAGAATTGCTTTACAAGTTTGAAAGTTTTAAACATTTATCAGTTACGGGATTACCAGTTAGCAATTTTTATATATCAATGTTTGAATAAGTGTTCACCGGAGGTATTTTGGGAAATTTTTAGAGCTAATTCATCTTATCACTGTTATGAGACTAGAAATGCAAATGACCTTGCATCTGAGCTCCGGAATACTCAACGTGCTGCGTTGCTGCCTCGTTTTGCGGGACTGGTGGTGTGGAATTCCCTCCCAGATAGTATTAGATATGGTGATAATATAAGCCAGCTCAAGAGTAGGTTGAAGCGTTACCTTTTGAGTGATAATTGAGAATGATTAGAAAGTTGAATGTTATTTCTTTTTATTTATTATTTAATAGTTGTAGAGCTGTATAATAATGGATAGGCAGCCATCGTAAACAAACCTTCGGGTTTTTGTAGATGGCTGCTGTAAATTTGTTTGTATTATTACGTTAAATAAATTAATTTGATCTGATTTGATCTGATTTGATCTAAGGTCAGAAGTTACATTAAACCTTAATTTGGTTGCATCAGCCCTTTGATTTGCCATAACAGTTGGTTTGAAACTGACATTATCATTCGCAAAGGAGAAGCTTAATACAGCAGGATGGTCAATATTAACAGACTACATTTGCTTCCTCAGATGTCCATTTTAGCTTCCTTGCAAATGCTATGAAGCATGTCCCTGCTTTGCCTAGGACCCTTCTAGACTATTGTTCTAGTAAGGACAGATGGTCTGCATATTTTCCGGTTGTATATTAAAATTGACCCCATACAACTCATAAATCTTTTTTCTATCAGCAGGCATGACTAGAGTTTGGTTTGGGCTTTTAACTGGATCTGCAGTCCCAACTTTGCGTATCTTAGACGACGTTTCTTAATTTTACCGATACATCTCTATGTTAATAGATTTGTCACATTAGCGAAGTAAGTAGCATGTGACTGGAAAGAGGAACCATAAATAGCGACAAACCATTTCCTGGTATCCCCTCGGCTCGGTATAACAGTCCCATAAGCGCTATTGATGGCGCTAGTTGTGTGCTAAATATTGTATTTCTTTGTTTTGCTGATTGTTCCTTCCATGACAATATAGGAATGTCTTTAATGGGGCATTGAAGGAACTGCTTTCCAGGGATTTCTAGGGTTTGAGGGTCACTTTGTGGCACGCTGAATGTTAGAAACTCATAATTATCAACATTGACATAAAAGCTGATATATTGAAAGTCACGTAGATAATTTCGAAAACCTCACTGCCTTTCCATGACGATAAATAAAGGTTCAAATAGGGATAAAATCCTTTTAATAGACAGTGATGATGATAACAGTGATAGAAATTCACAAAAAATACCAGATATTTCGGTCACATATACAGTGACCATCATCAGTAGTAAAAATAAACTAAAACAATTTAAAACAAAAATTTTATATACTAAATCAAATGACACTACATATTGTTTAAATCTCTAATTCTTTTCAAAGCAAAGGCGGAAGCTATTCTCTTTGACCTTCTTGGATTCGGTTCATTAGCGTTCAATGGTATAACATTTGGACAAAGGTCAACTACACTGGGTGAATTGAACTTTACTCTGTCAAATTTTAATAAATTATCATAGATAGAGTTCAGCCCATATGCACCTGTATCCCGATTCAAAGCAATATTCTTGAATAAGATTTTCTTTATTTCAAGAATTTCACGAAAATTTTGCTTTAAACCCCGATCCCTAGAAATCAAAGAGACATTCTCGAACAAAATAAAATGGTCTGGAAAATTAAAAATATGTTCTGAAAGTGCTGAAGTAAAATCTTCAGACTTAGAATCTTGCTTTAAAGCCGAAGAAATAGAATCTTTGTGTTGTAATAATCTCATTTCCAAACTTTGGTTAGTACGTCCCACATATGAGCTTCCGCAAGTACATGGGATCTGACAAACCCCACTTTGTTGCCCCAATGAAGTTAGATCCTTCCCAGAATTTAGAAAACTACCCAAAGTATTATTACTCTTTAAAGCTACCCTTAGACCATTGCTTTGTAAAATTCTTAAACAGATTTGGAAGTTTCTGTAATTATGTATTTAGTAAGGTTGTGCAATAAGTTCTCTTATTTTTTTTCAATTTAAAGGGGAGTATTTCGAACAAATAAATGGTTTACCTATGGGGGCCCCTTTATCCCCTTTATTAGCTAATATTTTTGTGGAGAATATTGAAACAATTGCGTTAGATTCATATTTTTTAAAACATATTTTCTGGGGCCGGTATATGGATGACATTATTTCAGTATGGGATTATGGGGAGGAGGAATTAAAAGGATTTTTGGAACATCTTAATTGTTTGGGGGGGATTTAAAGTTTACTGTTGAATTGGAAGAGAATGGGAAACTTCCTTTCCTTGATGTTTCTTCTTTTGAAAAATCAAAATAGTCTGGATTTTAAAATTTACAGAAAACCGACAAATAACAATAGATTTTTGTATTATAGTTCCGGTCACGCTCGCCAAGTAAAAATTGGTTTGATCATTTCTTTAACTGATCGGATGTTTAGTATTTGCTCTCCAAAATTTGTTGAGCAGGAGTTGTCTTTTCTAAGGAAAATACTAATAAGCAACATGTATCCAGAATGGTTAATTAACCAGACTTTTTCAAAAAGAAGAAAAAGGTTTCTAGAGATTTCTAAGGAAGTCTTGGAGACAACTCGGGAGAAGGAGGTTTTTTGTTCCTTACCATATGTACACGGGCTAAGTGAAAAAAAACTTAAAAGAATTTTACAAAGCAATGGTCTAAGGGTAACTTTAAAGAGTAATAATACTTTGGGTAGTTTTCTAAATTCTGGGAAGGATCTAACTTCATTGGGGCAACAAAGTGGGGTTTTATCAGATCCCATGTACTTGCGGAAGCTCATATGTGGACGTACTTAACCAACCAGAGTTTGGAAATGAGATTATTACAACACAAAGATTCTATTTCTTCGGCTTTAAAGCGAGATTCTAAGTCTGAAGATTTTATTTCAGCCCTTTCAGAGCATATTTTTAATTTTCCAGGCCATTTTGTTTTGTTCGAGAATGTCTCTTTGATTTCTATGGATCGGGGTTTAAAGCAAAATTTTCGTGAAATTCTTGAAATAAAGAAAATCTTATTCAAGAATATTGCTTTGAATCGGGATACAGGTGAATATGGGCTGAACTCTATCTATGATAATTTATTAAAATCGGACAGAGTAAAGTTCAATTCACCCAATGTAGTTGACCTTTGTCCAAATGTTATATCATTGAACGCTAATGAACCAAATCCAAGAAGGTCAAAGAGAACAGCTTCCGCCTTTGCTTTGAAAAGAATTAGAGATTTAAACAATATGTAATGTTATTTGATTTAGTATATAAACTTTTGTTTTAAATTGCTTAGTTTAGTTTTACTACTGATGACGGTCACTGTATATGTGACCGAAATATCTGGTATTTTTGTGAATTTCTATCACTTTTATCATCATCACTGTCGATTAAAAGGATTTTATCCCTATTTGAACTTTATTTATACGATATGGAAAATCAATCTGGATCCAATTCAGGCTGTCTTGTAAGTCTAGTAGTAAGTAAGTATGACGGCACTAGACCCTTATAGTCCAAACTGGCGGTGCTGATCTCCGTTTCGTGGCCCTTCAGCCATGAAGTGCAATGGGGGGCTGGGGGCCAGCCATCCAGCCATCCTTGTAAGTCTACCTATGATCAATTGAGGTCATAGGCATGACAAATCCAAATTATGAAAAAAAAAGTCGATGAGGCCTGATAAAAAATGATGTAGATAGCATATTTGAAATGATAGAATTAAAAAAACGTTGCCTAGTACCTCTTCTGATCAGTTCTGAAATATCTTTTCATGGTTTGGTCTGACGCTGTCAAACTTTCTGGTACTGAAACTTCCCATCTTTCACTATGCTCGCACTTGCGCAGCTGTGCAGAAAAGTGCTGGTTATTTGTATAAAATTAACGCAAAGTGAACGTCGTCAATTATAGGGCACATATAAAGAGGTGATATATTTCTTATCAAGTCCATAAGCATGGCTCCTAGAATTCGATGACCTTCTACAGCCAAAAAATTTCAAATCCAAGCATATTATCTCCAATGTATCCAGTACCGGAGAAGATTGCATATTCAAACTGTTGATTGTGAAAACAAGACTTGGTAACAGTTCTGCAAGATTTAGATTCATTTGGGTATTTTCCTTTCTTCTTGATAGAGGTTATGACTCCCTCTAGAAAATTTAAGGCACAATAGTCCCGTTGATACTCATCTCACAAGAAGTTGAGAACAAAAGCATTGTGGCAAACTTTTGGTGGTTTGTAGGAAGATCGTCACCGCTCATGACATTCTTTGACTTGGAAAGGCCTTTTCTTGCGGCAATGCTTGGCTTTGGCAATATTATGAGAACAACGCGACATGGAACTGAGAAACTTGTTAGCCAGCTTAAACCTTCCATATCGTTCTGTCCTACATATGGAATAATTCTTGTCTCCACAGACTCAATTATAGTTCAAATGTCAACCATGAAATGACAGAAAAGTATCAGGTGTAAGGTCGAATCAAGCTTTTCCACGACCAGTTTTTTTCCAGTTAACCATTGCCTGATAGTGTCGTACTCTTTATGTCAGCATTGTACGCTCAGTTTATGCACAGTTTCAGCTCAAATCCAATCCTTTGCAACAGTTTTCTTTATGGCTTATTACTTTTATATCTGGAGCTCTGCAGACTCAGACTACCAGAATTTCCAAATTTCACGATTATTGTCTTACCCAAAATACTATTTTTTTTTTTTTTTTGGAAAGGCAAGATCTTTACAATGGGTAGGTCTTTACAATGAATCAATGAGCAATTTATATGTCAAAGATTTGATTTTTTTTTTTTTGGTTTGGCCAAGGGTAAATTTTTCAACTCAGACAATTTCCATAGGCTCTGTAGTATTACTTTTTTTTATAATCTGTCATTCGTTACTTTGGCTAAAAAATACCCCACCCAAAAAGAGGAAAAAACAATCTAACTTTACCTGTTGGTGCTAGATATTTCATTTACGAAATTTAATTGCGACACTAAAAACCTGAAATTCATTTGAGAAGCCGGATTCCTATCTTAATTATGTTGATTTTGTCTATTATATACTTTGCATTAAAAATGTGCCAATAGCTGGTTTCATAATCTTACAGGAAAGACAAATAATCGGGTAGTGGTAGGATTATAAATCTTTCGCAATCGCAGTGCTCATTGTTATTTGGGTAAAAACATTAAGCCTCCCTAATATTCATAAATTATACAAAAACTAGAAGCCCCCCCCCACCTCAGCCCAATTCTTTATCGATCTACACATGTAAAAAAGAGTCCAATTTCGATTTATTCCCCACAGAAGTGACTTTTACTCAAAAACGAAGATGGTCTCAATATTTTATTTTTTAGTGGAGAAAAAAGAAGTTTCATGGATTACCCCAAAACCGGGAGTCTATGCTGTCTAGGGCTCTACCGTCTGGGTAAGGGCGGATCCAGGATTTATTTTAGGGGGGGGGGGGGTGCAAAATATGTTTGTCCGATAAACTTGCGTTAGGAGCAAGTTTAATTAACGCAAACTTCCGTTAATTAAGTAAATTACACTACTTTAGACTACGTTAGGGGGGGCGCCCCTCGCCCTCCGGATCCACCACTGCGTTTGGGCTACTCGAGCTTGTTGGTTAGTTTTACACCTTTAGGGTATGAATAAACGGGTTTTCTCCACAATACAGACATAGGACAATTTATACAAGTGTATATGTAGACTACGCCCCATCCCTCGTTGAATAATTTGCCTCTAATATATAGGTCACCCTAATTTCGGGACATCGTGTTGATTTCAAGTTTATGTTTTGCATGCCTAACTGATCTTATATTGTCAGTTTGGTTTTCTTTGGCCAAAGTCACTAATAAAAATAGCCAATCAAATGGTTTAGAAGGTTATAATTCCCTGTGAGTTTCAAATTAGCATATGTGATTAATTTCATGATGCTTATTACAAAACAGCACTAGAAACTGAAAAGAAAGGTTAATATTTTTTCTAACAGAAAAATCAAATTCAAGCGTTGTCCAATAAAACCATAAATTAAATGTCAATTTTTTTATTTTTTTTTTTTTAAGTTCTCCCACATATTGAGCCAAAGATAAAGACCCACTTTTATCAAAAGGGTACAATAGGTGTACTTGTCTACAGGGGCGGATACAAAATTGGTGTTTAGGGGGCACCGATAAAAATTTGTCCCCCCCATAGACACTTTTCGCCCCTTGGACCCTGCAATTAGTGCAATTTTGGCCTTCAGGGGGAACATGCCCCTAATCCAACCTCTGGATCCTGCCTGTCTATATTTTTTTCAGCTTCCCAAAAAAGAGTTTTCATAAAGTTCAAACCCCTTTATGGGAGTGTTTACCCTTTTCCAAGAATTATACCAATCTTCTTATGATAATAACGTTTTACAAGTAAAATACATATTAATGAACTTGAGAACAATAATGAGACGGACTTTTATTCAACTCATCTCAGTAATTTGTACTTCCTGTTTGCAGTGATTAAAACTGCGTCTCATTTCCTCAGGGTATCTACCTACCGTTCCAGGGGCTATTTCATGAATAGCCCCTGTCCTTCGATTTTTAGCGTCTCAATTGGACTACAGAAGCAGAAAATTGAAGCGGCAAGAACTTTTTTTGAAACCTGCATCACCACTAATTTGTGTTCAGGCATTTTCTGCTAATACTTTACCCTTTTTCTTCTGTCAAAATTCAACACACTGATAGAAAAAGGGATTATTTCTTGGGACATGACAATAGAGCAAAATAGAAGACTGTTTTAAGGGGTATTGATCAATTCAGCAGTATATCATAAAAAAATCTATGATTAATGTCATTAATTATAGAATATAAAAGGAAAACAGGCTGCGTGGTTGCAAATATATTTTTCGTGCAAACTGGAAGGCGGAACGTGCAAACTTCGTTCACACTGGATGAACTATAATAAAACAAGCGAAGCGATAGTCACTGAATCAGGGTTGTAAAACGTAAGCTATTCTTGCTGAAATACTTTGCCTTTGAAGCTTAAATTACAAAATGTTTTGACACAATCAAAATTACCCAAATCTCAAAACAACAAGAAAAGTGCGTCAAAATCTCAATTCGTACACTCCTAGGATCCCAAAATTTCAACGGAAAAACAAACTATCCTTCTTCTAAAAATGTAAAGTTTCATCCAGGCTATACGTACGTTGGCGGCTCATTTTAATTTTGGAGATTAGAGAACTTTCATTTTCAGGACCAGAAAACAAGATGGACACATTTTAGCTGCTTAACGATGCTTTTTTTTATACATTAAACGGTTTGGTAGAACCGCCCCAACACACTTAATAATCCTGGACAGGATGTAAGCACGGACTGAAAGAATCCTTCACATCTATAGCATGACAGGGAATAGTCCATTAGGTTTGATATATCGTATACTGAACACGAAGCTCGAGTTAGCCATTTAACTTTACTTAGCTTGTGAACATATTTTGAAATTAGTGAAAGAATATACAGTCCTGCCTAAAGGCCTTGAATTCAGAAGGGAAATTATGTTGAGGCTCCCAATTTCTTTTATTGACTGTCACTCAAGAAAACACACAAAAATCCATAATAAACACACAATAATATAGCACACAATAAACATAAAATACACATAAATTACGTTACATAAGACCACTGAAGTCCAATCTTTTTCCTTTTTTTTCTTTGTGGAATCGAATTATTTACACTTTCTTCTGTAAGATTTGTCAGTAACTGCCTTAACGGTCAACAACTGCCAATTAAGTAATGTACTTGTTAAATATCCCGGCTCCACCCAAGAAGTGAAGTTTAGGTTAATCATAATGAAATATACCAAAATATGATGAAGAAAATATGATATTTCAGAAACAAAATTAAGGAAACTACAACAGATAATTATGGAAAGCAGCCTGCCCAGAACGCATTATGCTAAATACCCTAACCTAACCACCTCTATATATTAAATATTTAACTAAAATATACCTGCATAGTGCTTTTTCTCAACGAGACTAAGCTAATTATAACCTACTGCAGACAGACAAACCGTTTTTTTTCAAATCATACGCATCAAAAATCTTGAGTGCCAGGGGTCGGGATATTGAACAAGTACCGTAAGTGAAAATTGAATTAAAATCAAGTTGCCATCAAGCCATGACTAATTGGAAAAATAGCCAAGACAGATAGTCTGATTGAGAGGCAAAGCCTGTATAAGCCTTTTTCAGGATTGTATAAAAATGATGTCAATAACTTAAGAGTTAAAACCCTATTAGGAAGTAAAATAGTCATCAGGGGACTGGTTTGATCCTTCCCGAGGGAAGAAAAATTCATGCACATTTATCCTGTGGGTCAGGAAATTTCCATGTAAATTAGACCGAAAGTCAACAATCCGGAATGTACATACGAGGGAAGGGGGGGTATTCGGTTCCGTGTCACCTAAAACCCTCTTATGATTTCCCATACAATTTCCTACATTTTCTTTACCGATTTTTTTCCAGTTTGTGCCCTCTTTCCAAACTAAAGTATTAAAAGCACAATCACAAAAGCGCAGTAGCTATTGAAGATTAAATACTTTTAACTAGTTTTTCAAAGTTAAATTGAATGATTTCATGCTGGAATTTCTGCACTTTCTTCACATTCGAACAAATAATCATACGGAAAATCTTTCTACCAGATGATTATTAAAATGTGAATTTACGAATCAGCCTTCTCTGACTTGGCATCTGAGCCACTCCGATGACAGTGCTGCATTGTCATTGTTTATGCAATTAAATACTCCAAAACGCTATACCTGGTAGTACAGAGCAGGTGTCCTACATTTAATCAAGTTTTACTTTCATTCAGATGAAAGCGATATTTTGGCATAGCATTTAAACCACACTATATAGACATTCCCACCCAAGACTAAATTTTCATTAAATGTTCTCTTGGGTATAAGCCAAAAAAAAAGATGAACAGTTAAAATTTGTCAAAACCAAGAATGGTCTTCAAGGAAGAATTGCAACGCTGAGTAAGCTTGGAAATTAAGATTAAGGATGTATTCCCATTTCAACTTCTAATAAATCCTGCGGTGCTGATTGGGGGGGGGGTCAGGGCATTTGCTCTCCCTAGATTTCTTTGATACCCTCTCGATTTGAAAACTCCTTTTTGGCGGATATTCTTTTAGAAAAAATGCTTCTTTTTGCAAAAAAAGATGACAAACTTGCCCACCTCTAGGATTGAAAAATCCAATTTACCACCCCCCCCCCTAAATTTCTGTGAACTGACACCACTGAATAAATCCTAAGGAATCCTTCTTAGCTCTCACGGAAGTACAATAAAATAACTATATCTCAGGAACTGCTCTTTGGAGAAAGCCGCAGAGATTTTGCGAATTGCGGGCGATTTTTAACAAAAATTTTGCGGAATGAATGTAACAAAAGGTAAGCAGGAATCAAGTAAATAGTCATAGCCAATTGTCAAAAATACACTGCATCGATGATTTCTGCGAGATCTAGTAGCAACTGATGAAATTTGGCTGACTATTTTGAAGCAATATTAGAAACTCTGCAGAAGCGAATGGATTCAAACTCAACTTCCGTAAAATAATGAGGGTAGTTGCGATTTTTCCGCACTGTGCAAGCGATTTTCAAATCATTTTTGCAATTTTTTCCGCAAGTTAAATGCCTGGCTAGAGTTGCGTTTTTCTGCAAAATCACTCTCTGCGGGAACTTACGGGCCGGACACACGTAGCTGTTTTCGGCACCTATTTAAGCAGCTCAGTGGACAAACGATAGTAGTAAAAAAACAATGTCCTCTGCAAAAGATTTTCAAAACTAAACGGCATGGGCACCAATAGTCAACTGCAGGTTTATCAATGTTCTATGAGTTTAAATTTCGTTTTATTTGTCATTATCCGTCTTTTTCTTTTGCTTTTTCTTTTCTTCTTCTTTTTTCTTTTTTTTATACTCCGTTCATCATTGTATTTCAACGGGTTATAAATTCAATTCAATTCAATAGTTTCATGATTGATCGCGACGGATTATTTAGTTATTTTATTATTATTATTAAGTTCTTTATTGTTAATTTTTTTATTCTTATTTAATCAAAATTTTAAAATCAAATTTTAAGTTCTTTCATTGTTAAATTAAGAAGTTCTTTTATGATTAAATATCTAATTATTATAATTTAGTTCTATTGACATTCCTGCTGAAGAGAACAAAACGATTGAGATTTCGTTTTTGATAATCCCGATAAAATTCGGTGCTGTTTTTGTAAATCGGTACCGAAAACTACAAAATTTTTCAAGCTCAAATCGCTGCCGTTTTCTATGCAATTTGGCGTCGAAAAAAGCAACGCGTGTCCGGCCCTTAAGATTATATCACGAATTTCGTCGGAACGCTTTAGAGTAAATTTGAGTTATTCTATGCGGTGACACCAAAAGATTCATCTCGAATTGCCATAGCATGGTTATGCTCTTAAAACTATACCTAAGTTGTACGTATAAGGATGAAAAGGGGGATTACTTAGGCCGCCCCCCTCTTAGTTATCTATTGGGGGGCCGTCATGAGAGGTTGCATTTGTAATTGGTATATTGTAAAGGCAATAAGAAATCACGCTTTGCAATCCATTTATCCATTGCAAATACCCATTTGACTGGTTTCCTGTAGTATTTCCTTGTACAGTCTATAGCGGTGGGTAAGATATAACGCACAAGTACCGATTTTTCTTCTATCCCTCGTTGGGATGGGGGTGGTTGGTATTACCTTATGTTATTAACCCTATCCGACGAAGTGGTTCCAACGTGAAACCACTTTTTATATTTTTTTTACCATGATCCGTATGCGGTGAAAATAAGAAACCACTGGTCTAGCATATGCCTAGCTACGCTATCTGACGGGCAAAATTTTATAGGTAGCCTAATTGACCTAGTGAGGTGCAGTGATGCCAAACGTGGTACAAAATGTACCATTATGGTATATTTCACTTCTACTGGTACAATTTAATACAATCCCACAAAATATGCTACATTTTACAAAATTATGGTACAATGTGGTACAATTCAGTATTTTTGTACCTATGTTTGCATTCTTTCATCTACAAATATTTTATTTCACCCTGATCTGTTCAGCATAGTCAAGATAAGAGACAGACAAGCAGTCACCTATTTCCTTTTTTCGTAAACAGACACTTCACTTCCGGCGTCCATAGGTCGACAAAAACATCTTTCTGTGTGTCTAGTCTTACCGATTGAAAATGAAAGACTAAAAAAATATAGCTATAATGACACTTGGATTCGTGATGGTTGGGAATCTAGTGGAATAAAAACAAAAGCCAACTACCCAAGGTGAATCTCCTCAGTTTGAAAATTTTTATTAAGGAAAAAGGTGCCGGCTGAGAGAAAATTAAAAGTAGGTAGAAATTCAAAATTAGGCGATCTAGCTCAACTACACACACACGCACACACACACACACACACACACACACACATATATATATATATATATATATATATATATATATATATATATATATATATATATATATATATATATATATATATATATATATATATATATATATATATATATATATATATATATATATATATATATATATATATATATATATATATATATAATATATATATATATATATATATATACATATATATGTATATATATATATATATATATATATATATATATATATATATATATATATATATATATATATATATATATGTATATATATATATATGTATATATATATATATATATATATATATATATATATATATATATATATATATATACATACATATATATATATACATATTACTTACTTACTTACTTAAAGCTCTTGCTCGGCAGCGTCGCCAGCGTAGAGGGAACCAGTCGTCAGCGCCGTCAGTCTTCTCCAGAGTGGTCGGTTCAGGGCGAGGGTTGTCACTTCAGCCGGGTTGATGTTTCTGGAGGCGAGCCGATCAAGGATGACGTCCGCCCATCTGGTGCTCGGTCTTCCCCTAGGACGCCTCCAGCCGTTTGCAGCTGGGTCGAAATCGAAGATGAGTCGGGCGGGTGTTTGGGCAGGCAGACGGAGTAGATGACATACCAACGCAGCGAGCGAGACTCAAGCTGCTCGGACAGGGGTGGGAGTTTGAAGGACCTGAGGATTTCCGAATTTCGTACCCTGTCGGGCCATCGGGAGCCTTCGATTTTTCGGAGGTGTTTCGTCTGGATGGCATCTACCTTCAGCGTCTGTGTCTGAGTCAGCGACCAAGTCTCAGCAGAATAGAGCATAAACGCTGGCAACCCAAGCAGAATATATTCGTGCTTTGGTGAGACGGCTGATCTGGGGTTTATGGAAGACCGTTTTAGAAGGCGACCGAAGACAGAGTTTGCTTTTGCCGCTCTTGCTGATATTTCGGCATCTAGGCTTCCGTTTGAGCAGACAATGAACAAAGGTAGGTAAACTGCTTGACTACCTCTACAGTCTGGCCACAAATTTCCACAGATGACAGGGGGTTGGACGGCTTTTTCTCAACGGGCATTATCTTGGTCTTCGACCAATTTATTTTCAGACCGAATTTCTCAGCGGCAGAGGCCAGTGTTTCCAGTGTAGTTTTGAGGTCACTAATGTTTTCGCATATTAGCGCCACGTCGTCGGCAAAGTCGACGTCTGAAAGAACTCTTCCAGCAAAGTCTATGCCAAACGACTGCACCTGCTGTGTTTTATCAGGATGTGGTCTATTACACAGTTAAAGAGCTCAGGTGCAGCGGCACATCCTTGCCGGACACCATTTTTAATTTTGAAATATCCAGAAGGCCGTCCATTTACGATCACCGCACTTTCCAGTGTTATTATACAGCTCTTTGAGGAGACGGACGATTTTCGTGGGTACGCCAGCAGACTGGAGGATTAGCCATAGTGACTGCCTATCGACAGTGTCGAAGGCAGATCGAAAATCTACAAAGGCAATGTACGCCTTCCTCTTATGTTCAAGAGTTTTTTCTCTACTAGCTGTCTAATCGTATGGATTTGCTCGGTGGTGGACCTGCCTGGCATGAAGCCAGCTTGCTGGGGGCGACGCAGGGCGTGGAGGTATCTTGTTGCCCGTTTGAGAAGCTGCATAGCGAAGAGCTTTCCAGGAACTGAGAGTAAAGTTATGCCACGATAATTGATACATTCTGCTTTGCTCCCCTTCCTCTTGTAGATTGGCACAAGTAGGCCCTTCTTCCAGTCTGAGGGATTTTTTCAGAGTGCCACACAAGGTTAAACAGCATTTGTAGCCAGAGGGTCATGGCTGGACCCCCATTTTTAAGGAATTCCGATGTTAGGCCACATATTCCTGGCGCTTTGTTATTCTTTAGCTTGCGGGTGGCAGCTTTTATCTCCTCCGCTGTAAATTCAGGACCATCAGGAGCAGGTAGGGTAGTAGCCGCAGCAGCTGCTAGCTCATGGTCCGTCTGGTCTGGTGGATCTGAGTTGAGCAGTTTCTCAAAGTGGTCCTCCCACTGGCGGAGGCATTGTGATTGGTCGTAGATATTCTCACCGCTAGCGCTTCGAAGGTACGGCGTAAATTGAGTGTGCTGACCTGACAGCTCACGAAGAATCTTGTAGGTGGCTCCACTGTCCTTTTTCTTGGCGGCCTCTTGCAGCTCGGATGCCTTGCTGTCAATAAAAGCCTTGCGGTCTTTATGCAACATGGAATTGCGCTCTTTGTTTAGCAGTCTGTATGTAGCCATGTCCCCGCCAAGACGTGCTTCTCGCCTGAGCTCTATGATGGCAAGGGAGTGATTACTGATCCAGTCCTTTTTCTTCCGTTGCCTCATTCCAACAACGTCAGTTGCTGCCGCAAAAGAGTGTTCTCTTTGAAGGACTTCCATGCAACTTCACTATCATCGCATTGGCCAAGGACCTCAAATCTGTTGGATATCACCACATGGTACCGCTCAGCCAGAGCGGGGTCCTGTTGGATGCAACCGGCATCAATTTTCCGAGAAGACTGGCTGTTCTTCATAGCTTTGAGACGGAGCTTAATTTTGGCTGCTACCAGTCGGTGGTCGGTGTTCCCGAGCTCGGCGCCACGGTAGGTGCGGCAATTCTGGACAGACGGCAGCCATCGTCGACGTAAGATGATGTAGTCAAGCATCTTCTTTGTTGATCCATCATTGCTATACCAGGTGTACTTGGCTATATTTGGTCTCTGGAACCATGTGTTTGCAATCGATAGATTGTGGGCCAGACAACAATTCAGCAGCCTCTCTCCATTATCGTTTAGGCTATCCACTGTAACAGGTCCAACAGCGAGATCCCACAGGCCTGATTCGTTTGAAACACTTGCATTCATGTCTCCTAGGAGGAGGAGGTAGTCATGGGGGAGGTACAGAAGATAGTTCAGAACTAAGCAGGTTATAGAAATCGTCTTTGTCTTCTTCATCAGCGTCGTTTGTGGGGGCATAGCACGTAATGACAGTTATTTTGCCGTGCTTCCCATCCAGTCTTGCGGTCAGGAGTCTAGGCGATACTGGTTTGAATGACAGGAGGGCCCTACGTGCAGCATTGTTCAGTACTAGGCCAACGCCTCCTCTTTTTTGGCTACCGCCAGACCACATCAATGTGCGTCCTTCACCTATGTCCTCTTCACCAAGTCCTGGGAGGTGCGTTTCGGTGACTCCAGCTATTGTGACTTTATATTTTTTTAGTTCTTTTGCTAAAAGAAGCTTCGAACCGGGTTGGTTCAGCGTCAGCACGTTCCAGGTGGCCACATTGGTGCCACCTTGGTCAACGATGTTTCAGACGGGATTTTCCTTGGGCGGTCCGAGGTCGATACGGGGGTTTGAGATGATATATCCGAGGCTGAATTTCTGGTTCCATTCGTAGCAATAGAAGTTTCAGGAGGAGGGCTGCCCAACCTAACCGTCCCTAGATGCATTTGGTTCTCTGGTGGCTAGCCAGGTATCCAGAGGCACGTGGAGGTCGTTCTTCATGCGCCAATTTGCATGGGAACTATATATATGTTGGAACCCTTGGTCCCAGTTTGTTCAGATAAATGTCCCTCCCAGATTCCTTTCTTTTGGCCCCTTAATTATTTTTCCTTCCCCGAGTAATAATTATTAATTTTCCTTTTTCCTTTTATTTTGTGACGCCATTTTGGGTCCTCTTAATTGCGTAGTTGCTTAATAGACCACGAGGTAAGAAATTGCGCAGTTAGGGAGGTTGACCAGTAAGTTAGTAAGTCCTAGGATTGGCTGGAAAAATTCATCACCACCCCGTACCCCGTCGCAGACACGCGGCTAGCGGAACGGGCTGGAAGAAAGAGTCCTTTTTTAAATCAGTTTTTTTTGTAGCGTGTCTTTAATACAGTAAGAATTTTTATACTATATACTCTTTAATTTTTCATCCTAGGTCGAGTCTAAAGAGATAGGTAGAAATCTTATCGGTAACCCTTGGCTTTAAATGCTGCCCTGGGACTATTCGATCACGCTAGTATATACGGAACCGTTGGAGTAACCACGGAAACCCCACTATTTTGGGCCGACGAGGGATTCTCCCCCCTCCAGTAAGTGGCATAGCAACCTCTTTGCGCCATTTTTGCCTTAAAAGTGGTGACCCCGTACGTTAAACCTCCAATAAGTGGTGGCAGCAATTTAAGGTCCTATCATTAAATCTGATAATAAAAGAATTCCACGTTTTCGAAGAGACGGGTTAATTTGGCCTAGAAAGTAGCCTATTTTGGTACATATATAAAAAATCGCAAAGAGAAATTTTTTTATCTGAGCTGTGCCTAAGTAGAATAGGTCTAAGCAATTTGCGTACGCCCCCGTACAAACAGGTTTTTCTAGTAGTTACAGGTCATCACACTCTTTGCCAAGAGGAACGTGTATAACTTGATTGGCGATTAGGATTTGAATATAAGGAATAGTTTTCTTTACAATTCATATTAGTAAAAGAATTGGATTCAAAGAGAATAGTTTTTTTATTTGAAAGGATATTAGTGGAGAAAAAAATGAGTGGTGCATTTACACTATTGGAGATTAATGATGGAACCGACAGCAGCAGCAGCAACGATATACGAGTACCCAATGTAGCTGTGGAAAATAACTGCTGGCTGTAGACTATGTCTTGAATGGGACACTATGTATGCTAGATACGTGATATCATTAAGCAAATTTAAGCAGAGGAACAGCTGTGTTTTGCTGGAAAAGTAAATATTCTCCATAATAAATAAACTTCGGTCAGCATTAGATGTTCTATCGAAATATATTGATGAGAACAAAATGCATCAGTGAATATTATTATTGTAATTATGTTCAATAAAACTGTTTCTAAATCAATGGTATTTTTTCTTTTTCTATAGTAGACTAGCGTATATTTTGAGTACAAAAAGAGATTCTGATTAGTCTGAAGTTGGTTGTGAGAGAGTTAGGACTCTAAAAAATGGATAGATTCGAGAAAGATCGAATCATGAGGAATCTAATTCTTATGGAAAAACGTTTGATTCTAGATGATGATTTTCTAGAGTTGTCTATTCAAAGGAAGATATTTTCTCGGGGAATGCTTGTCGATATAATGAAAACTGATTCTCCATCATTAGACTATTGTATGAAGCTTCTACATCGTGGTCCAAATGCATTTACACAAATTTATTGATATATTGATCACGACACAGCAAAATGATATTGTGGATATGCTTTTAAACATTAGTTTTTAGAAATTTAGGACTTTTTTTTTTTTCATAAGAAAGATGGTGCTCAAGGATGATTTACTTCCTCTCTCTCTCTCTCTATCTCAGACAATTTTTTGATGTTGCTAGCTCAGTTTCATTGTGGCAGTGAGAGCGTCAAACACATGACAAAATGTTCCATACATGTCCACTATGTATGTACTCACTGGGCAGTTGGTCATCATGTGAGAATTGCACAATGATTGAGGAGTATGATGAAAAGTGTAGATTATGCAACCCATGTAAATTGCATAGAGGATATGCTGTACAAATTAAAGGTTGTAATTCCTGTCTTGAAGAGGTGTGTGACTCTCATCCTAGAGGCCACCTATGCTCCAATTGTCATTATGAAAAATGTAAAGCAATGGGAGAGTACATATCCCGGTATGATTGGAAAGAATCCTAACCGGGATTTTAGTTTATTGCTACGAGATTGGTATCGTCGTGGTTTTAGATTGTTCTGGGAGGAGGAACCAGGTCAACGATTCAACTGTTGGAACAACAAGAGAATATGGTTTCTACGTCATTGTTGTGAAGACACTGGGTGTTATGATTATAAGCCCACTGATTTTTATTTGGCAGTGACAGAATGTGATTCGACACTTGAGGACACTGTTTTGTGAAATTGCTTCAAATACACAAATTGAAACATGTGAATTCTATAGAATGAATGCGAATAGTATCATTGACTATACAAAGAGATATGACAAGAGTGAAGTCACACTCTACTGTAGAAAATGTGACCCTGACATTGCAATACATCAGAATCAGTACACACTGTGAATTCAAATAATCTACCTGCACTAGTTGTTGTTGACAAATACCTAGTAGTGGATGAAATCTAAAGAGTAGAAAAGTCGTTTATCATGTATATAATTTTTTTTTTTATTAATAAACAATTTCACATACATCTTTAGAACATTTTATTCTTAGGGCACTAAAATCAATATTAAATACACTTTGTAAGTATATTCTCCACTAGAAAGTCGTTCAATTGAGGTAAGTCAACGTAGATGTTGAGAAACTGCTTGTAGGTGTAGCCACGACATCCTGAACATGAAAAAGAGTAGTGCATGAAAGCCGCATGTCTTAGTTGTTAAATCCTGTACTCTTCGTTGATTTTGAATAATGGTTTTCCCACTGCTTTCAATAAAGTTGCTGATGTATGGAACGTAGAATTTATACGATAGGCCAAGAGGATCAAAAAATTCAATATTCTTCGCCGTTTGAAAGATGCATAGCCAATGACCAGTCTTCAAAGTCGATGGACTGCTATTAACAATGATTAGGGTATTGTTAACACTTGGAATTTTTTCAATGAAGTCCGAGGTATGCAATAGGACTTGTATTGGGACATGTATGGGTCCATACTAAATACATTGATTATTTGATTTGTGTTCATGGTGCAAGGTCTAGTAGAACACTGCCGTCGGGTGTGATTTCCCAATAGGTTTCAAATTGACTCAGTGATATTAGCGTGATACTCTCAGTCAGAGCATCGGCAAATGTACACTCTAAACGTACATTCCCAGTTCGTACTATGCTCATATCCTGTGTGCCTGACAAGTCCAAAACAATAACCCCATGATTTTTTGAAAAACATTGATTCGGTTATTCCATTTTCAAATAGTTGAGAGTCATGATCTAGGGATTGCATGGTCAACTCGTACAGAGTTCTATAGGATTTTTTATCAAATGATAGAGTGTACAGTGGAATACCATTCACTTTGCACACAAGGCTAGATAGACCGAAAAAATTAAAATCATGGGGGGATTCAGTCCAGGATCCAACGGCGCTGCCACTCTTCACAAAGGCCAAAGCCAATTTTGAAGGGATTTCTCCATTGATAAACGATGAATCGCTATAGCTACGAGAACCGGTGGCAATGTGACGTTGATTGGTGATTGTATGGGGGACAAGAAGTTTAATGTTGTTACCATTGGCTCTTAGCTTTTCCACTGCCAATGCAACAGAGCTCATAACTTGTTGTTTTCGGACGTGGAGAATTGCCGATGTGATAATAACATTTGCATCGGGTGCTGCAGGAAGTGTTTTTCTCAGAATGAAATTCGATGGGGCCATCTGTAACTTTATGTCAATCTTGACATTGGGGGGTAGCCATTGGGATACATTGAATATCTCATGATTTAATTTTCCAACTAGATGATACTCCTGGGTCACTGCAGTAGTCAACTCACCGTCAGTATCAACACCTGTTCGATATTCATAGCCCAATGATTGTCCTCTCATCTCCTTGTACACCTTCGGCGTCATCATCATAAATTGTATGTAGCTTGCATAGTTGGATAAATTATTGCTGGTGCTCACCAATGTACCATTAATAAATACATTATTTGTTTGAATAGGTTGTGTAGCATACAGTTTTCATAGGAGAGACCATCACCGGCATTTGGAGTTGTATTATCTGACTTTTTCTTCACCACAACATTTAGATCAAAAAATGTTGATGACAAATCAATGAAATAGTCTTCATTGGAAAATATTTGAAAGTGTATATTTTCCGAGAGGGGCTGTTGGGGATGAAATTGTTCATAGTAGCCATACTTGACACTGACATCAACATTTTCAGCATTGAATAGATTCAATGAGGAAGTGATTGATGGATATGAATTCCTTGTGAGGGAGATAAGTCATCTTAAGAGAAGAAATCCTTCTTTGATCTAACAATCTTCTTCTTCTTCTTCTTCTGCTGCTTATTGGTCTTTGTTGTTTTATTTCTCAAAGTCCTTGTTGATGTCCTTTGCTTCCTGCCTGGGTGGAGACTGATGAGTGAATGACGCGAACGCATCCTTTTCAATCCCTCCCCATTTTGTCGAGATTTTAATTGTTCGCCAACGGCTCTTGCTGAAGATCTAATATTTTCTTTAACACTCTCCTTGAAATTCTTGCCCGACCCCCAGTCCTGTAGTGTGGAGGCAGCAAAATTTGATGCAGCAGGGTACAAGATATTTTCTGGCAAGGGGTAGTGCAGAACGAAATAGCCTAGCAAACCAGCTACCAAGACCATAGCCAGACATTGTAGTACGCCCCTTGTAGTAGTCCAATCCATTGCCTATTTGACGTGACTCAAAGCACCAACATAACAGTCAATATCGGGACAGACAAATGGAATTCTTCTATTGTTCATTTTTTAGGTGATTGTACCGTCTTTGTCGTTGACAATAGGTCGAAAATGACATGTAATCACTGCTAGGCCTTTTGAAATTGCTATTGGATCACCTAATTCGGTTCTTAGTGTTAACTGACAGAGTTCCAAATAGGAAGTGTTTTACGGGAATATACTGAAGATGCTTTATATTGTAGTGGTGAACATGTTCTTGATTGGTTTTTCGTTCAAGAACTCGTAGGAGGGGAACATTTGAATTACCAACCCGAGATGTTTCCACAAATGAAGCGTAGAGAAATATACAAGTGTCCGTGGAGAAGCTGGGTGCATAGTCTGCATAGATAAACTTGGTCACTACCACTGAAATTTTCTGTCCTAATAATACGTTTTTTAAAACCAAGAAACCTCACGTAAATTCTCATTGAGGAAAATTCTTTCATTCTCAAATGGATTGGTAATATAAATTCTCCTTTGTTCCGTCGAGTAATTGAAAGTGAAACCACCTTTTTTTCGACTTGCAATTTTTTTGTTGATAACTCGACACAGTTCATGCATGTTATTGTATTCCCTGTAGGGGATGTAGCAATAGGGTACTGATTAGAGTCAAAAGTTGCCATTGCACCTTCATCACCGAATTCAAACGGTCGTATTTTTATTTCATATTTACGATCCTTTCTCAGGATGTCATAGGTATTTTTGAGGGATACAGTCGACAAGGCCACTTCATATGCACCGTCAAATTTGATGGCGGGTGAGAGTTTTGTCCAAAAATCACTTGTCGTATTCAAGTCATTGTAGAGAGGATCGGAAACGTTGGACATGAAAGTTACATAGAAATCAATTGGGCATTGTCAATATCTTAACACTAAACACCATCCCAAGAATCAAAATCAGAGTTGTATCCTAGCCAGCGAACAAGTAACTGTTTCTTACCCCCGCGAGTACGTGTCTTTAATATCTTTTCAATTTGATAGATTTCACTAGCATTTTTAACTTTTTGCAATTCATAGTCATAAAAGCCGCCGAGAATCTCTTCATCTTTGGTATCACGCAGGCGATAAGTTATGGGTTTAGTGTCTAGGATTTTTGCCACTTTAAAAAGTTCAGTGGACCACAAGTAATTCCCCTTTTCAAAAACATTAGTTGTTCTATTAATTCGAACAGTATCACCAACATTGAATTTATTTTTCTTCTTCTTCTTGACTTTTGATTCATTGGAATATTGTTTAAGAAAGGTGTCAATTGTATTATGATCCGAATGATGAACTTCCGTTGGTGTAGAGTTGGACAATGAGCGATGAGGTCGTTGATTATAAATCAACATGATTTTATCTAGATCATGAATAAAAGCCGGCGTATTTTTCAATGTACAATATCTTGAAATTAAAAGTCGAATAGTTCTTTTCAATCGTTCGGCCAATGCAGCCTTTATAGGACTGTGACTATGATAGAGCAGTGTGTACTATATTTCTCTAGTAACTTTTGCTACATGAGGATTAACAAATTCACTACCGCGATCCGTTTGAATTTTTTATATGAATCCTTTTCGAGAATACTTTCAATGGCCTGAGCAACTTCAACACCTCTCTTTGATCGCAATGGAATTGCATATGCATAGCGACTAAAAACACTGATTGCAAGTAGAATGTACTTGTACGGTGTATTGTGACGTCTTTGAAGCTCATCTAGAGTCAGGAGATCTGCTTGCATTATATCCAATGGGTAAAAGGCTTTAGTTTTTCGATTTGATTGGCACGAAGTCTATGATTTCTATGCA
Source organism: Artemia sinica (assembly GCA_027921565.1). Classification (NCBI taxonomy): domain Eukaryota; kingdom Metazoa; phylum Arthropoda; class Branchiopoda; order Anostraca; family Artemiidae; genus Artemia; species Artemia sinica. The sequence goes on from CM051272.1 coordinate 15,488,225, forward strand.
GAGTGTAACTTGGTTCATTTTGTAGATAGTCTTGTACACTTTTAGTGCGAACACCCGTGACTTTGGAAAGAGTTGTGGGGAACTTAAACTCCCCGCCTCGCCAATATTTTCATAAACACCTTTCAGAACTTCAGCCATTTTGAACGTAAACACGTTTGTGTAACGTCCGCTACCCTTTTGTATACTGGCTGCTGCCGCTGCTGCTGGTGGCGGAGACGTTGACTTGATACGTCTTCGCTTTTGTCTAGCTATCAGTGGTGTGCTAGTATTTTCCAAAATTGATTTAAAATCTTCTTCTGCTTCAAGTTCATCTTTTAATGTTGATGATGATGATGATGCACGTTTCATTTAATTTTTTTAGAATTTGTCTATTGCCAATAGACTTTTTGGGGAAGTTTAATGTATTTAGAAAGTTGTATAGACGAGTGTCAAATGATAATAGTCCTTTACGATTTTGTAACCATGTCATACATTAAATCAAGTAGATTATAGCTCTTGCCCTGAATTATAATCCTTTCCCCATTGCTCTCAACTTGAATTTGATCACTTTCCAAGAGATAGATTAGGAGTCGTTTACTTTGTTCACGATATGAGTGGGGCATTAGATTTCCAACTTTCAATACAATTGAATCCAATTCCTCTTCTTTAATTGTGTTCCAGCAGCAGCAGCAGCAGGAGACTCTTGAGGAGATGATTCTTTTTTGGGATCAGCAGCAGCAGCAGCAGTGGGCTTTGATCGATAGTGTTTTGTCCACTCGACGAAGTGCATCTTGAAGTAAAATCAGTTTTTTATCATCATCAATAGTTTCATTGTCGAGGGAATTTACTCAGATTGTCCTCAAAGTGTTCGACGGGTGAGAGAGCGAGTTCTATTGGAGTCAATTTATAGGGTTTTGCCATTCTCACTAGAGAAAACTGTTTACAAGTCTCTGCAATTATTGGCAGTAAAAGTGTGAAAAAGCTACCGCCCGCCTGAAGAAGTCGTTTCCTTTTAAAATTCTTTCCTTTCTTTTTAGAGGCCAATGTACGTACAATGGAACGATGTTGCTTTGCCTGTTGCTTAACTACTTCTGGTAGTTGAACATTACCCTCAGTCAAATTTAAACAAAGTTCAGATATTAGATTAATGAAATCATTGTCAATACCATGTTTGAGTATTGCTTTTCTAAGCTGAGGTTTTGAACGTGCTTAGAACTGAAAACAAGTGTCTATTTTCATGTAGTTTCTTCAGTGTCATGATAGCGACTAATAGGTCTTTTTAGTGTTCACCGGGAGATATACTGTAATTTCATTGTCGAAAATATCTGTGACTACACGCAGATCCTCGGGTGTATTTTGATTAAGATCCAACAGGATATAACCGTGGGGTTTATTAGTTTGCCTGATTGTATGCTGAGAGTAGAAATTTAGGGGCACCTGGATAGATTTGTTTATTGAGGGTTATTAGCGAGCTAGAATCACGAACAACTCTGTAGATGATATAGTAGGTACAGTTCAAAGCAAGTGTTCGCATACATTTGCTCTGATGAAAGAGATTGTGTAGAACCAGAGTAACGGAAATCTGTTCATGATGAGAGCGAACAGTGAACAATTGCAACATTTGCTGGGACCATTGTTCAATGGATTCAGCCAGATCGTCAATGATCAGCCAAGAGTTTGGTTCAATAATGTTGAAAACATCAAGTCCCTGTATGAACTGTATCTGCATCGATCCCATGGCAGCAGCAATTGCTTTTATTTTATTGTACGACTCCTGCCAAATACTATAGCAATAGTAGATTTTTTTTCGGCTTTTCCGCAAACATTTTATCACAATTTTTAATTATTTTAGTTAAGAGTGTTGTTTTTGCCCGACATTGAGGGCCCACACAGAAACGATCTGAACGGTGTTTTAAATTGATACATGTTCCTTTCAACAGTTCACCTGGAGAACAACTAACTGTAGACCCTAATTGTCTAATGACTAAATAATTTTTTTTTTTTTCCCTACTACTCTTGGTTCTTCAAGAAGACAAAAGACAAAGAATCATATTTTTTTCTTTTATTATATGCAGATAAAAAAAAGTAACAATACATTGAAAAAATACACTTTTTTTAAATTTATTCATAATAAAAAAATACAACAACAACAACAACATTTACATAGGTACACACAGATAAAAAACACTTTGTTTACAGAGAAAAAAAAAAACATTAAATTAGAGAGAGAGCACTTGAAAAAATAATTTTTTTTTTTAATTTATTTATAATAAAAAAATACAACAACAACATTTACATGGGTACAGAGAGAGAAAAACATTTTTTTTTTTTTTTTTTACAGAGAAAATAAAACATTAAATTAGAGATGACACTTGAAAAAAAAAAAATCTGCTCTAAGTCCAAAAAAAAAAAAGATAACTTTGGTGACGGTGCGCCTCCCGCGCTGGCGGCGGCCGCCCCCCCCCCCCCCCCCCCCGGGCCGCGAGGCCCCCCCCCCAACGGTTTTTAGGAAATTAGTTACAGGACTTTATTTAAACCGAGACTTTCACGGTGGGCAATACATTCGGTCCGGTCTGAAGTTAAATAGTGACCAAGGGGAGGGTGGTCACCACCATCTTGACAAACATAGACCTTGTCGGAAATGGTACTCATGGCTATTTTCTCTACATTTACAGTATAGTTCTTGTACTTCAACGAACGAATTGCCAACAATTTGGCTCGTGGAATTGTATTTTGAACAATACAATTCCTGTAAATGTCCATATTGAAATTCTTGTCCACATAGCGCGTGGGTACTCCTTTGCAACGTTTCTTGATTTCCTCGTCGTGTGTCTGTATAAAGTACACCTTCGGACCTACAAACATACCACGGGAAATCAAGTCGCTACCCGTTTCAGATTTTAAAAATAAAAGTTGATTGGGCGCCCGACGTTTTACTAGCTCAGGGTAAAGACCAACACTCCAATTGGTGTAGTCCATCCGTGAGCTGATAATTTCACCGTGCGCCAAATCATCAATTAGATTTGATGTTTTTACTTTGAGCAGTAGAGAATCCGTGTCACCGTAGCAGACCTCTACTTGCCCCTTTTCCGGCCACTGTACCCTAGCCACATTGTAGTAGAACTCCAACATGAGCTTTTTTGAGATCTCCAAGATAGCACTGCCTGCTGCAATATTTTATTCAGGACAATGCGTCTTTTTTTCCTATTCAAAAGTACCATGTCCGGGCCAATGATTGTAAAGGAATGTAATTGGGATCGGCAATAATTCGAGCACATTGTTCTGGATCGGTCACAACGTCGCAACGATTCCTATTACGAACACTCTCACACATTTTGCCGAAAGCCGAATTCAAATGAGTTTACAAATTTCTTTTTCGGCTTTCGTCTTTGCTGCAGAACGTTTGCTGACAAAAGTGTCAACAAACGTTTTCAAATAGGGTTTTTGACTAAATTCGAGTGCTCGTGAACCTTTGTGACGTTGAAACCATTGTTACACATCCATTTTAACGCTACATGATGTACAACTATGTTTTTTTTCGGCAGAAGGTCAGCAATAAGTTTTTGTTTTGAAGGCGCCCAATGCAATCCGTCCACCTCGACTAAACGCCTATTGCGAGGACTCAAAGAGTCCTTAGTCACAGGTCTATTGATACACGGGAAAACAAAATCCTTTACTGAATCGTGAAGCTCGACTGGTATCTCTCCATCAATTTCAAAAAACCATCCAACCGGTCCATTCTCCTCAACACTGTCGTCGCCAATGTTGGGGAAATGGGGAGCTTGAGGGTCATTGAGCCATTTATAGTCGCCGCCGCAAGGTAGTGCATAATGGGACATGGCCAAGGGGTAGAGAGAATTCATATCGAGGAAAACTGCATTTGATTTTGTCCCCGTCTTCTCCCCCGTTGGATCGGTTTCCAAGATACGGTCTCCGTGAAAAACAAAACCCCCCCTCATTGACCTCTCGATGAACAGGTGCTGATCAATGTCAGTGATCAGCCCGATTTTTTTCCCCACTAATTTTCAGGATGAGGTCCCATCACTAGATGAGGCGAAGAAAAATAATACCCCAAATCAAGATTAAACTCCTCATAGATTTTATCCGTATTTTTACACATAATGTCTAACAATGTTAACACGTCACTCGACAAATACAGCTTGCAGTAGTCAAATCCATTTTTACGTAACACCCTCCCGCTGCCCAAACTTTTTTAGCAAAACTGTATTCCTCGGGGGTGCAACTACGATCGTGAAGACTGTCGTAAAACGATTCAATACAAGGAATAGTCTCCTCGGCGAATCTCGACATGGAACAATAAAAGTCATAAGGATAGATGCCCTTGACCGTTAACAAATCATATAAATCATTTGGAAATTGTTGCTTGAGAAGGGGAAAGCGTTGCTGCCGTCATCGTTTTTTCTGCACTTGAATTAATTCGCTCAATGATTTGGGGAAAAAAACTGTAGGAATCTAAAAGCGAATTTTATTCGTGTACTCAACACCGGCTTCAACAAATTTCCACATAATTCCAAAACAAGCAACTTTTCCGATGACTTAGGTATGATTTTGTACGTAAAGCTGTCTATCACCCCATGCATCATCATCCACTGTTCGATTTCTTTGAAGATGTGCCAATGCAGGTAGCACAAACTTCAGATCGTAGTTAGAGTTATGTATAAAAAACGGTAGAAAAAGTTGTTGTTTAATTTTTAAATTACACGAATTGTGAGCCCCCCCGAAAGTTACTTTTTCCCGTTGAATTGGGGTCAATAAGGTGATTGTGGTCCTGCACCGCGTCTTTTGGGCAAGGGCACCCCTACACACCCAGCAAATTGTTCCCTTTCCAACGCCAATTGCTCTTTATCGACAATGTCATCGGATAATTAGTATGACGTAATCGTGAAATTGCTCTGTTTGCTGTTTTTATTAAAGAAAACCAATAGCTTTTCCATACTGCCCTCCTCGTCCATAGTCAAAAAAAACTCTTCCAATAGCATTTTATTGTTGGCGTCGCGACGGGCATGTGCGTAGGAACACGCAACTAGTTTGTGTTCCTTGACTATATTTGGCCTTGATGGTCTGATACCTCAACCAGTCTTGTTTCACAATCCAAAGACATTTTATCAGATTGCAGAAGAGAATTTTGAAAATTTTTAAATTGTAAAAATGTCTTTGCCTTCTGCCGGCATTTCTATTCTCTGATTTCCGTGAATTTGCAATGCCCATGTGATCTGAAAACGTTCGCTCAGATCTAAATGAGGAGAGGCACATGGGGCAATAAAAACATTCTCCTTTGGTTCTTGCCTTGACATAGGAGTCGACTTATCGCCGTAACGGGGAAAAAATGACCATAAGAATTTACATCTTTGGGAGGCTGGTAAATAACCCATACAAAATTTCTAACATTTTCCACCATCGGTGTCCTCACTGAGTACAAAACCCCTTTTTTATTCGGTTTTTTTCCCCCCATCTACAAATTCAGTGTCGTACTGGAGAACAACTACCCCCACCCCAAGATTTTCATTTTGCTTTCTCGAATATGCTTATTCTTTAAAGGACACCGATATTTTCCCTCTAAACAATCAAAATTTACTTTAGGGAAATTTTTTCCACCGTTGCGAGCAAGTTTGTCAAGATTTTTCATTGTTGACTCTCTGTGTTAATGTCTTATGGGCCGCCGCTAAAATGCATACTTAAAGCATTGAAGTCCAGTGTCAAATCTAAAACCCTGAACTCCTCCTGTAGTCGACAAATCTGGGTGGCATTTTATTCTTTTACCTCGCCCTCCCCTTAAAATAAAGTTTTTTTTAAATCTACTGAGATTCAGATCCATTCGTTCAATGTATAAAATGGTGGAACCACTCCCCCTCTCATTAAATGTATCCAAAGTTGAAATTAGTTTATTTACCCAGTTGAAAAAGTTGTCTTCAAAATCGTTTAGACCTGGTAAAAAGTCTGGTTCCCCGTCGAAAAATGAAAATAAAAAATGTCCCAGATGTCCCCTTTTGTAAAAAACTTTTTGGTTCACTGATGCTTTAATCCCCCTCGACCTCCCCATTTCTGGATCTGAATATCATTAAAGTGCTCGAATTCTGTCGATATAGCTATGGAGATTTTTCACGGGGTCAGTTAAAATAATGCCAGCGTTTTCCTCGGGAAGGCTAAAATCTACCCTGTACGTTTGCAAATGACCTAGAGCAGATTCTAACAGATAAAAATCAGGCAATTCCGGGGACGTAGTACTGTTTTCATGTCCTGACCCTGTTTGTTCAATCACATTGGAGGGTTGTGACATGAGGTCCCCTAGCACATATTCTAAGGTGTTTGGGGACAATTGGTCAAGCCAGCCTGTATTGTCCTCTGATGGAATTTCATTATGAGGACCCCAGTTCAGATTTACTTGTAGCATCATCATCTAAATATTCGCGCATGAAACTATCTGCCCACTCTGGGTCCTCAACCATGTCAATATCACAAGTTAAGTCCTCCAGGCTGGCCATTTCCCCAAAACATCATTAAGGAACCCCTCATGCCACTCCATGTTCTCTAGAACCAGTGTAGGTTCATCCCTGAACTCTGCTGGTGGTGACAGAATTGGTTCTGTAAATATACTTGCATCATCACTCAATGGTGCTGCCGCTGGGGGTGCTATATTTTTAATCTGTAGAAAAAAAAAGTTTTTTATTTTTTATGTAAAATAATCATTTTTTTTTTTAGTTAATAAACTTTTGTCAATTTCTCATAGTCATTGTCCCCACCACCTGAACAATTAAAAGAAGAAAAAAAAAGTTACATTGCCTTATGTCTTTCATAATGTCAACTGAACATGTTAAAAAAATATATTTTTTTTTGTCGGGAAAATGTAGTCTTATTCTTATTAGAAGGGTAAGTTCGAACAAGAGAATGATAGAAAAAATTAATGGTTTTATTCCAAATTTTTTTTTTAAATAAAAACGCAAATATGAGTCCAATTCAATTCTTTGAGCTTCTTCATTGTAACTGTTAATGAAATTGGACCATTGTTCGACTGATGCAGTATGTTGTACGAGCAGTTGCTCCTCGGCTTCAGTTAAAGGAAACGAACTCCATATGTCGGAGCTCGGTGGTGCTACCTTCTCAATAATCCGTATTTTCCTCTGTCTTTTGCCAACGGATTTTTTCGACCTGGGCTAAATAAATACTGGTAAGAGAGAAGAACTTTTTTCTCCGTCCATATCAACAATTAAAATGTTGAATGGGCCCCCCCCCTCCCCCCCAAACCCCTCCCAGGGAGAACCCTTGGGAAACCGGGGGGGCTTCCTTCGAGGTAGGAGATCGATACCCTTTCCGAGTTGGAGGGGTATCGGATTTCACAACACTGTTCAAATAGTCTCAAATTCTTTTCTTGAAAAACACCTAAGTGTTTCAATGAAATGGCCATAAACGACTTTCATCCAAATAATGTTTCTTAAAATTGCTGCGAAAGACATATTTGGAAATTGTCAAAAAACCTTTTTTCCCTGTGTAAATTGCTTATTGAAGATATACGTCTTGCTATTTAAAGTCCAATTTGCATGCGACCCTACTTAGAATTCAAGTCGGATTAAAAGCAGTGGTAGATCTGATAAGTATAGCAGATGTATTCAAATGCATTAGGGACGAAAATACCAGTCTAAAAGTGCGTGTTAACTGTATAGTGGCAATTGTTTTCAAATAGTTAGTTTTTTTGTCTAAAAGGAATATTGTATTAGAATGCATCTTAGTTATAAGTTACGAGGTAAGGTTTTTTTTTTTTGTTATAGAAATGCATGATAAGCACTCCATAAATATCGCTAATTTGGTTAATGAAAGAAAATTAAATAGCTTAAAACAAATTTTAAGTTTTTAAAAGCTATGCGCCTGAGAAAATTTTGTCTTATTTTTTTGAAAATAGGGATAGAAAAAAAAATATGTATATGCTTACAAATTCTAACTGGTCTTCTATATCTGAACTCCTTTGTAATACTTGAGGGGGGTTTGCCATGGAGCCAACGCAGGAGTCAGAGGGTTCTGTCGCTATAAGTTGAGTGCTTGATCATGATCGTGTGTAACTTTTCTAGCGAATTTGATAACAGACGCTCTTGTGAGCTGTATTAATGAAGGTTCGCCATATCTAGCTTTCTTCTCGGAAGAGGATTATTGCACGTCTCTTCTTCCTTAAAAAAAAAAAAAAAAATTTAGCATGTAGCAAAAATGCATTTCGGGTTTTTGGAAAATAATTTAGTTTATTTTAGACATCTTGATTTCAAAATCAGAGGTTTTGATAGTGAGATGGAGGACCTTTTATAAACTGCCCCCCCCCCTCTCCTCCTATGTCCATGCTTCCGTGACTGTATTTGTAAATTCAAACTTAAAAAGCAGTATTTGCGTTCCTTATTAAACAATATGGAGAAGAATTGCATATGACAGTCAAGTAAAACTATCAGATTTCAATCAAATGTAGACATAAATAGAAATTTAAGAAGTGGAAAAGTTAATTAGCACGGCTCAGTCAATCCCTCTTATGAGATAATTAGGTCCGTTAAATAAAAGGATAGCTAACAATGTTATTTATTAAATAGGGTTATAAGGTAACAAATTTTTTTTGAGGAAATGGGGGGTGAGGGTTTTGAACGCATTAAATTTCAGGAAGAGATTCTTCAACGCAGACTGGTCAGGAAATATTTTCAAAAAAAACATCCCTAAAAAACCACTGATCGTGATAAAAAAAAAAAAAAATCACACTGTAATAAAAAGGAAGCTTTTTTGTAACAATTAATACATTAAAAGAATCAACATTTTATTCTAATCCCAATTTACCGATCGAAAGCTAAGCACTTTTTTTCAAAACATCCTTAAAAAGGCCGCTGATCTTGATAAAAAATCACACCATAAATGCAGACTGGCCTGGAAGTATTTTCAAAAACATCCCTAAAAAAAAAAAACACTGATCTTGATAAAAAAGGAAGCTTTTGTAACAATTAATACATTAAAAAAATCAACATTTTTTATTCTAATCCTAAATTACCGATCGAAAAGCTAAGCACTTTTTTCAAAAAAAAACATTTCCTAAAAAGACCACTGATCTTGATAAAAATCACACCGTAAATTTCAACCTATAAGAGAATTAGAGGTTTTTTCAACTCCTAAAAACAACAAGCTTCTAAGTACATAAGTACCCTTAGTTCTAGTGTAAGGAAAGAATTTCTTCCTTAATTTAATGACAATTTCTTTTTAATAATGCGAAATATTTTTTACTCACCAGAAAAAGGTTAGAATTATCCATTTTTTCTATATAAATGTTTTTTACAAAAAATGCTTGTAATCTCGAATATAAACGATTCGAAACTGATGGAGAATCAAATATGGAACCTGATTATATACAAAAAATAATAGGCGAGTAAAAAAGAAGAGACATCGGTTTTTTGAACTAAAAAAAGACATTGAACTTTGAAATTGCGCAAGTCCTCTTGGCAAAGACCTATAGACCTTTTTGTACAGGGGCTTTGGCAAAGAGTGTGATGACCTGTAACTACTAGAAAAACCTGTTTGTACGGGGGCGTACGCAAATTGCTTAGACCTATTCTACTTGCCTAGTCGGATAATAATAATTAATAAAATTTAAGAATCAATAGATCACGCGAATAATTAACTTGTGAGACAAGGGAGGCTGCGCCACCCACGTAGAATCGGCAAATTAAAAGGAAATAATTTTTCACGAAAGGATAAAAAGAGACATTGATAAAAGGATATTCATTTGGACGGAAGAAGTTAAGTAAACCTTGAAATAATGGCGGACAAACGAAGAATTCAGACAAGATCTGCCGCGGTAAAACAAAAATCGGATTCAGACACACAATTGTATGCGACTCCCGCTGAAAATACCCAAGAAAAACACCATCAGATAGAACCATATATCACTCAACAGGTGAAATACACATTTCTGGGACGTGTGAAGAGGAAAACTTCAAAACAAAATCAGTAATAGAGCGATCTCCGGTACAAAACAGGGAAGAAGAAAAAATTCTAAGGTAATTCAGAAAGAATTATTCTTAGATAGACAAACTCGAACAAAAGAAACAGTGGCAATAATACATGAGGAAATATTATATAACGAGCAGACTCAGAAAACGAATTAAGAGAATATAAAGACAGTGAGAATCATAGTAGGCCAAGTAGCAGGAGTAGTAGAAGTTCAATTTCCAGCAGGAGCTCACGAAAAAGCACTCAAATAGATATGACACAACAACTTTTAAATTTCATGGAGAATGACAGATTAGCCAGAGTACGAAAAGAGGAGGAAGATAGAAAAGAAAGAGAGAAAGATAGACAAGAAAGAAAGAAAGAGAGAATAGATAGAGAACGAAAGGAAGAGGCTGATAAAGTAGCCCAAGAAAAAAAGGAGGAGGCACACAGAGAGGAAAGAAAATACATAATGGAAATGATTGCAGAGAATTACCAAGAGCCTCAGAAAGCGTCTACAATAGAGGTAATGCAGGCAATAAACCTTCAACCAATGAAAGAAAATGAAGATGTACATTTTTACATACACATTTTTGAAAAAACGGCGGAATTAAGCGGGTTGCCGTTTGCCGAGAGAAAATTGGGTGACAAGAATACAGCCCCTCCTTAACTACAAAGCACAAATTGCATATAAAGCATTACCAATGGAGTACTCAAAAGATTTTGAAAAACTAAAGCAAGCCATTTTTGAAAAATTTCAACTCTTCCCCGAGCACTTTCAAAGAAGGTTTAGAAGCGAAAGAAAACGAGACAACGAAACTTATAAAGAACACGGGTACAAATTGAAAGATATGTGTTTAAAATGGCTAGAGATAGAAAACTATACAATATTAGAAGACCCGGAAGAAATAAAAGATAAGATAACGGGAATAGTGAATAAAACAGCGATGGAACAATTCTTAGAAAATTCCTATCCAAATATGAGAATGTACTTAAAAGAGAAAAACCCACAAACAATTGAAGAAATGTCCGAATTAGCAGACAGGCACACTGAAATTAGGAGGGGGCATTCCCACAAAGAACAAGGTTAGGAGGAAATGGTAGAAAAGAATACCCGTACACAGAAAATAAAAAGAATGCTAGCCAAATATGGCAAACACAAGGAGAAGTAACATGCTACCACTGTAACTTGGGCGGCCACTATAGCACCAATTGCCCAAATAAAGGACGATAGAAATACGGCCAAAAACAGGAACAGTATGACGTTAACTTTTATAACTGTATAAACGAGGACATTATGCCTCAGATTGCCGAAGCGCGAAAAAAAAATTACGACAATAATTACAGAACAAGAGAATATGGGGCAAACGGAAGACAGGACAATCCGAGAAACGATCGATCCCGAGAGAATTGGAAAAAGTCTCAAACGTATAAGAGAACCGCATGGGTTAAAAGCCCGGAGAATATGAAAACTTGCGCATTTTTAGAATCACACAAAGTATGTGGCGAACTAAATGGTGAATCGGTAGAAATAGCTATTGATTCCTGCAGCGACCAAACCTATGTACGGGAAGACTTGGTGAAGAAAACCGACGTAAATTACAAAAATAAAGTGGCATCGCTATGCTACTATGGAGCAGAACATAAATGTCCGACAGCTCAGGTCATAATAGAATTAGCCAATAAAGAGGGAAATACGGTTAAAAAGGAATTAAAAGTAGGGGTTGTACCTACTCTTGCAGTAGACGTTTTATTAGGGGGAGATTTCGGAAATATCGAAAAATTTCTTGCACTAAAAGCAATCTCCGTGATAAAAAGAGTAAATGCGGTGACACGAAGTCAAGAAAAAATAAAAGGGAGGCTGTGCCGCCCACTAATGAAAATTATGATCAGAATATACAAAACCCATTTCAATTTAACGACGAGATGTTCATAAAAATGCAAAAACTAAGAAAACCGAAAAGTCAAAAAAGGGCAGATAAAAAGGAATTTAACCAAAAACAAGAGAAATTATTGACCATAGAAAAAGAACCGGAAAAGACCAAAGAGGAACTAACCGAAACACTCGGAATAACTTCCGAAAAATCGCAGAATTACAAACAAATGATAAAGATTGCAGAAAAATAAAACTAGCACTAACGAATCAAAAAAATCCGCAATCTAAACAGTTTTCCAGTAATGGAAATCTACTTTACAAAATAATGGAGACTGGGGAAAACGCTAGAAAATTACAACTTTTGGTACCACATGAACTAAGGAAAGCGGTAATAAAGTTGGCTCACTCAAGCTCAACGGGGGGACACATGGGATCCCAAAGAACAAGAGATAGAGTCTTGCAGCGTTTTTGGTGGAAAGGATTAAAAAAAGATATTATTAACTTTTGTAAAAGATGCAAAGATTCTCATTAGTCGCATACAAAAACCAAATGAAAAAGTTCCAATGAAAAAATGCCCATTTTCGGCAAACCATTTGAGAGAATTTCAATGGACATTGTAGGTCCACTTCCGAAATCCAGCGCGGGAAACAGATTCATTTTAGTTATTAATGATCTGGCTACGAGATACCCAGAAGCTATCCCAATGCGAACAGTAAAATCAACAAAAATCGCAGAAGAATTAGCGAAATATGTCTCGCGTCACGGAATCCCGAAGGAAATTTTAACAGATAATGGAACCAATTTTATATCGACTTACATCCGAAAATTATACGAAATTCTCGGTATTAAACAAGTATTAACTACTCCAATCCATCCTCAGACTAATGGAGTGACAGAAAGATTTAACGGAACCCTAATTAGTATGTTGAGACGTTTTGTAAGAGATGATGTAAACCAATGGGACAAAATGCTTCCTTATGTCCTTTTTGCATACGGAGAAACTCCACACCAAGCTACAGGGTTCTCGCCATTTGAATTACTATATGGGACAAACCCAAGGGGGGGTGTTAGACATTTTTAAAGGAGTCATGGGAGAATGAGGATAAAAATGAAGAAACAGTGATAACCCACTTGCTATCACTACGAGAAAAACTGC